>OX393558.1:71026691-71079191 GCA_947650365.1 Chamaelirium japonicum | reverse complement strand
AGCGGAGGAGGAGAAGGAAAAATTAATCACCATACTCGGCCTCCCCGAGGTCACACGCGGCGATCGGGGAGGCAGAGGCCAAAGATAGGGTCTCTGAAATCCTAACCTGGCTCTGATACCATGTTACGAAAAGAGTGGGAGAGAGAATAGGTTTGGGGAGAAAATTCCTTGTATTATCTCATCAATCTTATTGTCATTACGTAAGACTATCGCTCTTTATATAGAGAGAGAACGCACACCTTTACATTACCACAACCGATGTGGGACTAATAGAATACTAACCCACTATATTTAATAATATATATATTTCAACGAAAATTGATATATAATATATAGGTATTTATTGCAGTGGCCATAGGAGACGGGTTCATAGCGGAGGCGATGGGATTCCACAACACCGCAGGTGCAGTGAAGCACCAGGCGGTGGCCCTTCGCGTCCAATCGGATCGCTCCATCTTCCTCAACTGCCGAATGGAGGGGTACCAGGACACCCTCTACGCCCAGACCCACTTCCAGTTCTACCGCAGCTGCGTCATTGCCGGCACCGTCGACTTCATCTTCGGGGACGCCAGCGCCGTGTTCCAGAACTGCGTCCTGGTTGTCCGCCGCCCCCTCGACAACCAGCAGAACATCGTGACTGCTCAGGGACGGTCGGACCGCCATCAGACATCCGGCTTTGTCATCCACAAATGCCGCGTTGTTGCGGACGCGAAGCTCCAGCCCGACAAGCTGAAGATCCGGAGCTACCTGGGCCGGCCGTGGAAGGAGTTCTCGCGAACCGTCATCATGGAGTCAGAGATCGGGGACTTGATCCACCCGGAGGGGTACATGCCGTGGGAGGGGGAGTTGGGTTTGAGGACACTTTACTACGCCGAGTACAACAACCGGGGTCCGGGGTCGGGGGTGAAGGCGAGGGTGAAGTGGCCGGGGTTCAAGGTCATTGGTGAGAGGGAGGAGGCGGGCAGATACACAGCCGCGGAGTTCATACATGGTGGGGATTGGATCAGGGCCACCGGAACCCCTGTTCACCTGGGGCTGTATAACTAGCTAGCTACTCACAGCTAGCTCATGCGAAATGGTGATATATGGCTAGCTTCTTGTTTCAATTGATCGACCTCATCAAACAGATATTGTACGTGGTGGCGGAGATGATCAGATGCCCTAGCTTCTCTATATGAAGGCTTAATTTATATAACATGCATGCATACCTTTAATTCTCTTTCAAACTTTTTTTTTTTGAGTGACGTAATATTGGGTATTTGGCTCCGCTTTGATGACTAAATAGAACAGGTTCGGAGATGATTGATCGCTGACCGATCAACTTTGAAACTGGCCGGGCATGTAGGATTATTGAAACAGAATAGTTTGGCCTATGATTGAACAATGATCAATCATCAACTTTTCAAGTTCAATCAATCATGTCATCCGACAAGCCGATATTGACCTTATTCTGATCGAGCCGCTCTTTTGAAAGCTTTCTCGATCCCATAGGGTGCCATCTACAATATAAATAGGGATAGGAGAGGCCTTAGAGTTAAGAGCTTTTGAAATATTGAAAAAAAAATTGGAGTCATGGTGGAGGCTTGATTGAGGGTTTGAAGAACCCTATCGCATTAAATGCGGGCTTTTAATATGGGATTTTAATACGGGCTTTTAATACTCGCATTTAATGTGGACATCATTGTTTTAACTCCCCATCTATTCTGAACCGTACGTCGAGATCTAATGGAGGGCCCGGGTCATAGGTAACTATATATATAAAGAGAGAGAGAGAGAGAGAGAGAGAGAGAGTTAGTCTATGGTGTAGCGGATTAATGTGCGGCCAACTAAATGAACGCATGTGTAGATTTTTTTTTTTTAATTTTTTTTTTTGAGGGTGATCATCTACCCCTTGATGAGCTACATGTCAAAAATCAACTAATTCTAAGAACAATAGGTGATCACCCTAAAAAAAAAAATTAAAAAAAATTCTCCACGTGTCCACCATGGAGGTAGCTGCACGTTAGCCACATTATAATCCACCGCTCCATAGCATGACTCTCTCTCTCTCTCTCTCTCTCTCTCTCTCTCTCTCTCTATATATATATATATATATATATATATATATATATATATATATATATATATATATATATATAAAGATAGAGAGCGAAAGAGATTTGATCACCTGTGGGACATCCCGGACGGGAGAAAATTGCATGACACACATGGGCCATCCAATCGAATCGAATCTGACGAATGAGATTCATTTCGACCAAATCCTGCGCTATTACTGTGGCGGCCACAGAAACAACGAGTTTTTTGTCCGGATAAATCCTATACGTTGGATCATTCTGATCGAATGGCCCAAAAACATGTCGATGTTATCGTACCCACTATAGTAACAACAAAAATATTTTTGGGCCGTACGATCGGAAAGATCCAACGGATGGGATTCATTCTTCAGTTCGAGTGAATCCCATCCGTTGGATTCATCCGATCGGACGGTTCAAAACATTTTATCTATTACTGTAGCGGCTACAGTAACAACGACATATTTTTGGGCCGTCCGATCGGGATGATCCAACGGATGAGATTTATCTAGACCAAAAACTCGTTGTTGTTGTCGCTACCACAGTAGCAGCGCAGGATTTGGTCAGAATAAATCTCATTCATCAGATTCGATCCGATCGGACGACCCACGTGTGTCATGCATTTTCTCTCATTGGGGACGTCCTGCAGGTGATCATATCTCTTTCTCCCCCTCTCTCTCTCTCTCTCGATATATATATATATATATATATATATATATATATATATATATATATATATATATATATATATATATATATATATATATATATATATATATATATATATATATATATATATATATATATATATATATATATGAGGAATGGGATGCTGCCTATCAAAACAGCATTTTTTGCTGCTTTGAGACATTGTTTGACCATCCTAGAAGTTTTGGAATTTGATGAAATTTGGTGAGGGTGTTGTCTAGGGTAAGATGATCATCCTCACAAATTTTCATCAAATTCCAAAACTTCTAGGGGGTTCAAATGGTCGAAGCAAAATCAGTCGTCTGCAGTCACCGTTAAAATCTGCAGCATTTTGCTTCGACCATTTGACCCACTTAGAAGTTTTGGAATTTGATGAAAATTTGTGAGGATGATCATCTTACCCTAGACAACACCCTCACCAAATTTCATCAAATTCCAAAACTTCTAGGATGGTCAAACAATGTCTCAAAGCAGCAAAAATGCTGTTTTGATAGGCAGCATCCCATTCCTCTATATATATATATATATATATATATATATATATATATATATATATATATATATATATATATATATATATATATATATATACACACACACACACATATAGGGGCATGCTATAATGCGGCATGTGGTAAGTGCGGCACCACATAGTAGTCGTCTGATGCATCGCTGTGTGCATCGCATGCATGCAACGCGTGCATCAAACGGCTGCGATGCAGTGCCGCACGTACCGCATGCCGCATTATAGCATGCCCATTATAGCTTCAGTGCAGTTTGCGGTCCGTGCGGTTCGCATCCGTAGTCGTCCGATGCACGCGCGCGCATGCGGCACGATGTGGTGCACCACAACGGATGGTTACATGTGCGGACCGCACGGACTGCGAAACCGCATTTAAGCATTTCTCTCTCTCTCTCTCTCTCTCTATATATATATATATATATATATATATATATATATATATATATATATATATAGAGAGAGAGAGAGAGAGAGAGAATACGGGGTATGAGCTGACAACCCATTTGCAACTTTGGGCTGTTAGCTAATAGCCCTCCGATCCCCATCACGAACCGTCCATTTTAAAAAAAAAAAAAAAAAATTGCTGAACACCTGTCAACCCTCTCTCTCTCTCTCGATCTTGAGCACCAGCCCGACGTTTCCTACTCCGGCTCCGACCTCCAGCCCCCTCCAACCAGCAGCCCCCGACCGGTAGGCCCGACCAGCAGCCCTCCGACCAGCAGCGCCCCAACCCTCGACGGCAACCGGTGGCCGGAGCCGGAAGGAACGCCGGAGGGGACCGGGGGCGCAGGGGGCTACCGTCGGGGGTCGGTAGTCGAGGGTCGAGGCCGGGGGCAGGCGAAGGGGTCGGCGGACGGGGGCCGGGACGGAGGCGGGCGCCGGAGGGGACCGGGGGCGCAGGGGTCGGGGGCGCAGGGCCGGGGGTGCAGGGGTCGGGGGCCGAAGGCACTACAAGAAAGAGGGTCTTTACCGACGGACATTATTATCACCGTCGCGATCGGTAATAATACACTTTTTACCGACGGTGACTATAATATCTGTCGGTATTATAACTTCAATTTTTTAAATTTTTTTTGCACATTTATTACCGACGGTCAAATATTATTCGTCGGTAAAATTATTTATCCCGACAGTACATATATGTACCGTCGGTAAAATACTTTATGCCGATGGCTAAATAAAGTCCCTCGGTACAATGTCACGACGAAACTCAGGGTAAAAACCAAGCCTCTGGAAAAAAATGGAACCCTGAGTTTCGTCGGCGGTTTTTACCGACGGAGGTTATATTTCCGTCGGTATAAGTAATTATACCGACGGAAATTATATGGCCGTCGGTACGATACCGACGGTAATAAAATGTCCGTCGGGAAAATTGTCCCGACGAAACTCAGGGTAAAAACCGAGCCTCTGGAAAAAATGGAACCCTGAGTTTCGTCGGCGGTTTTTACCGACGGACGTTATATTTCCGTCGGTATAAATAATTATACCAACGGAAATTATATGACCGTCGGTACGATACCGACGGTAATAAAATGTCCGTTGGCAAAATTGTCCCGACGAAACTCAGGGTAAAAATCGAGCCTCTGGAAAAAATGGAACCCTGAGTTTCGTCATATAGGTTTACCGACGGATATGATGTGTTCGTCGGTATAAAGATTATTTTTACCGATGGCAATTATGTGTCCGTCGGTATAAATATTATTTATACCGACGGACTTAAACGTTCCGTCGGTAAAAACCCTAACCTATTTAAATTCAGCGCGATCCCCTTCTCTGTTCTGTTTCGATCTTTCCTGCGCGCCCCGCCCCTCTCTCTCGCTCTCTCTCTAAATCCGTCCCCCACCCCGGTATTACTCGATCCTGCCCCGCCCCTCTCTTTCGCTCTCTCTCTAAATCCATCCCCCACCCCGGTATTACTCGAATCGAGGGAAAGAGGAGGGGGTCCTGCTGGGTCGAGGGAGAAATCGAAAAGCTTCTGGGTGCCTCTTCCTTTCTGGTCTTGGCCGCTGACGAGGTATGGGAGATGACCCATTTCTATCTCTCTCGCTCTCTCTCTCTCTATAATGGTTGGTAATGGGATATACAGTGCTTGCTTAGATGATGATCAGACATATAATGTAGGGTTTGCTACTTTGCATATGTGGATGGATTTTCTTTTCACCCGATATTTATTGGTAAATGCTCTCTTAAAATGTATTGTAGGGTTTGCTTGTTTGACAATGGTTTTTTCCCTTTAGGGTTTTCTATAATTTTTTTTTTTTATTTTAATGTTGGTGAGCCGGATTCTATCGGGGTCGTTGCAGTTTGTATAATTATGTTATTGCTACCATGAATAGATTGTGTTTGGAGTTGAATTTAATGTATTGGGTGATGGTATGTTCTTCGAATGTGATATTCGGTGTTCTTCGTTCGCTGATCCACCCTCCGAGTCCATTCGAAACTCGGCCGAGTCGACTCGACTCGGCTGAGTTTCGATTCGACTCGGTCCAAAACTCGAGTTTCGATCCGACTCGGCTGAGTTTCGATCCGACTCGAGTTTTGTCGGGTTTTAGCCGAGTTGTCGTGTCTACTCGACTCATTAAGGTTTCGAGTCGAGTCGAGTTTTCGTGTTTTAAAACATTGATTTTTATCCTATCAAAACTGAATTGAATGGGGGAATGGGGGGCAAAATGTAGTTTTTAGACTAGGGTAAGCGTCGGTTTTGTCGGTCGGTTTCGGTGTGGGTTTTGTCGGTTATATTTTTTTCGGTTTACGAAAAATCAAAACCGAAATCGAAACCGAAACTGAAATGGTCGGTTTTTGTCGGTTCGGTGTGATATAAGGTATGCTAAAGCCATAAATCTATTCGAGCGACAGAGAGAACCGTCAGACCCCAAGTGTTTACTTGATGAGGCTCCCTGACTTGTTGACTTACTGTCGCATAACTTTGGTGCTATGCCTAGCATTCGAACTATCAACAGTTCAAATGCTGGCCAGCAACCCTAGGTTTACTATGTGACTAGTCTACTCATCATAATACACTCATCCATTAGGGATGTGGATGGCCTGTAGAAGTTTTGGTTCGGTGTTCCATACCCGGGAACCGAAACCGAAATTGTGCGGAGTCTTATAACATTGTTTGAAATTATATGTCAGGTGTTGTATAGCCAGATAGACGAAGATGTCTTCGATCGATAAGAGTTGGATGCGTAATTCGAATCGCATGAGCCAAGAGTACAGAGAAGGAGTCAGGAAATTTTTGGATTTTGCATTTGAGCGTCTTGCACCGCTTGATGGAAAATTTGTGTGTCCCTGTATAGACTGCGGAAGGGTGATTAGGAAGGTTCGAGAGGAATGTGAGGTTGATCTGGTAATGCGTGGCATTGACATTACCTATACCCGTTGGTTCTCGCACGGTGAGGAGCTAGATGCAGTCCCCATGGCAGCTCACGGTGAAACTTCAAACACAGTGATCGCTGATGATAATATTAATACAGACGATGACGATGACATGCAGGGTATGATACATGATTTGCAAGGTGGAATAGGCACGGAAACACCGTCAGGTGATCAGCCCAATATCGAAGCGGACAAGTTCTACAGATTGCTTAAAGATGCCGAACAACCTCTATACCCGGGGTGTGAGAAGTTTTCAAAACTCTCTTTCACTGTAAAGCTTCTTCATTTGAAGTGCCTCAATGGTTGGAGTAATAAGTCATTTAATATATTGGTAGAGTTGCTGAAAGAGGCTTTTCCTATGGGTGAGACAGTACCGAAAACATTCTACGAGGCGAAGAAGACAATTAAAGATCTCGGTCTGGGTTATGAGAAAATTGATGCATGCATGAACGATTGTATGTTGTACCGGAAAGAGTACGAACATGCGCGATCATGCCACATATGCGGAGCAACGAGATATAAAGAGACGGATGCCGAGTCTAGTACCAGTCGAAGGAAGAAAAATGTATCTGCAAAGGTTCTCCTATACTTCCCGCTCAGGGACAGGCTTCAGAGGTTGTTTATGTCATCGAAGACTGCTGAGCACATGAGGTGGCATGCACAAGAACGTACAGATGACAGGATTATGAGACATCCGGCCGACTCTCTGACGTGGAAAGATTTTGATCATACCTATCCTGAATTCGCATGTGAAGTTCGCAACGTCAGGTTAGGGCTTGCTAGCGATGGCTTCAATCCCTTTGGGAATATAAGTGTATCGTACAACATTTGGCCAGTTGTCCTAGTTCCATACAATTTGCCTCCCTAGATGTGCTTAAAAAAGCCATACACAATGCTCTCCTTGCTCATTCCCGGACCCAGGTCGCCTGGTAATGATATTGACGTTTACTTGCAGCCGTTGATTGAGGAGTTGAACGAGTTATGGGAAGTTGGGGCCGATACGTATGATGCCTCGTTGCGCCAGAATTTTCGGATGCATGCGGTACTTCTATGGTCCATCAACGATTTTCCTGCATATGCCAACTTATCCGGGTGGAGTACTAAAGGAAAATTGGCGTGCCCTACATGCAATAAGGAGACAGATTCATTACGGTTGAAGAACGGAGGCAAGTTCTGTTATATGGGCCATCGAAGATTCCTTGGTGACGGCCATAAGTGGAGGCAGAACAAAAGAGCTTTCAACGGCAAGAAGGAACTTGCAAAGGCCCCGGAGCAGCTTTCGAGGGTAGAAGTCTTGTGCGAATTGGATCAGCTTGATGCCGTGGCACTTGGAAAAGGTAAAAAGAGGAGAACGCATGAAGATTCTACGCGTGAGCATAACTGGAAGAAGAAGAGTATTTTTTTTAAACTACCGTACTGGAGCAGCCTACTCTTGCGGCATAACTTGGATGTCATGCATATCGAGAAAAATGTGTGTGACAACATTATAGGAACACTGCTGAATCTCGACGGTAAGACGAAGGATAATCTTAAATCTCGTCTCGATCTTAAGGAGTTGGGCATCCGAAAATCACTTCATCCCCAAGAGATTGGGGATAAGTATGTGTTGCCAGTTGCATGCTACACCATGAGCTCACAGCAAAAGGCAGCCTTATGTGCATTCCTACGGTCTGTGAAAACGCCAGACGGTTATTCTTCGAATATCGCATGATGCGTGCAAAAGAATGGCCGGAAGTTGTCTGGATTAAAGAGCCACGATTGTTATGTTCTTATGCAGCGATTGTTATCTCTTGCTATACGTGGGAATTTAACCGAACAGGTGTCCGGTCCGTTAATTGAGCTCAGCACTTTTTTCAGACAGTTGTGCTCGAAGGTACTTAGAGTGGACCAACTTGAACAGATGGAGAGGGATATTGCGCTCACATTGTGCAAGTTAGAGATGATATTTCCACCTTCATTCTTTGATGTCATGGTGCATTTGACCGTTCACTTGGCAAATGAGGCCAAACTCGGCGGCCCAGTTCATTACCGGTGAATGTATTTTATCGAGAGGTAATCGTCTCGTCTCATTCGCACAATGTATTTGATCGTTCTTGATATATTCATCCAAATATTTTTTTCTCAAATTAGGTACTTGCGAACATTGAAATCATATGTTCGTAATAAAAGTCGTCCGGAGGGATCAATTGCTGAAGGATACCTAGCAGAAGAATGTCTAATATTCTGCTCAAGATACCTACATGGTATAGACACGCGATTCAATCAACTTGAGCGAAACTATGACGGTGGTCCAATAGACTTCGATGGGGGTCTGTATATATTTGCCGAAATGGGTAGACCTGTAGGAGGAGGCAAAACCCGTCGATTGTCTGTAGATGAGATTCAACAGGCACATATGTATGTGTTGCGCTAATGTGATAAAGTGTGGTCATTCATTGAGTAAGCATTTTACGATCATTTACTCATTCTTTCAGTCCGTTCATTAAGTATATATGCTAATTATAATCTAATTCATAACCGGTAAAACAGGAAGCATAAAGCCATCATTAATAATCGGGGTACTCGAAATGCTCCCTAAATTCATGATCGTGAATTTCCATCGTGGTTCGAGAAACACGTAAGTATTTACATCATTACTGAATTTCATTGATATCCATTACCGAACAATAATTATATATTCATATCATAAATGTCATGTGGTTATTATAGGCACAGGAGCTGTACGACAACCACGATCCGTTGATGAATGAGGATCTCTGGCACTTATCTTGTAGTCCTTTGCAAGACGCAATATCGTACGATGGTTATATCGTGAACGGTTATAGATTTCGGACGAAAGATAGTGAAAAATCATGAAGAACCCAAAATAGTGGGGTTGTCGTCAACGGTGAGCAAGAAGAATTAGAAAATATCGACTTCTACGGCGTCCTCAACGAGATTCTCGAGATTAAATTCCTTGGCCAAAATCGGATAGTATTATTCAAATGCGATTGGTATGATGTTAATAATCGCGGGACTGGTTATAATGTCGACAAATACGGATTTATCAGCATCAACACTGCCAAGAGATTGAATACCCAATATGAAGATCCATTCATTCTTGCCTCTCAAGCGCAACAGATATTTTACGCACCGGATAATACCTCTCCAGGTTAGCAAATTGTAGTCAGGTCACCACCCAGAGATTTTTATGACATGGGAGACATGGATGCGGGGGTCGTCGATGATGATTTGGATGCATACCAGAATGATGAGATAATCATTGTCGATGCAGTGCACGACGAAAATGAAGATGTCGACAATATAAACTGGACAGCGAATGCAGATTAAATAATAGAAGAGAGAAGCGATGAGAGTGACAGAGATGAGACAGAAAATGACTAGACCGTATGTAAATCAAATTGTTTCATATTTAAATCAAATTGTTTCATATATAAATCATATTGTTTCATATGTATATCATATTGTTTCATATGTAAATCATACCGTTTCACCGATTCATATGTAAATCATACCGTTTCATATGTAAATCATACCGTTTTACCGATTTACGATCCGATCGATTCACCGATTTAGAGTCTAAGAGTTGGAAAATCATAAGTTAGCGTGTTTCGGATATGAAATAGGTTTGGATTCGATCCGATCGTCATCGGATCGGCATCCGATAATTCCAACTTGGAATTATTCCGTATTTCGGACTTGCGAGCGGGTTCTAATTGGATATTTGACCAATTTACGATCCGATTCACCGATTTAGAGTCTAAGTGTTGGAAAATCATAAGTTAGCGTGTTTCGGATATGAAATAGGTTTGGATTCGATCCGATCGTCATCGGATCGGCATCTGATAATTTAAAGTTGGAATTATTCCGTATTTCGAACTTGTGAGCGAGTTCTAATTGGATATTTGACCAATTTATGCTCCGATTCACCGATTTAGAGTCTAAGTGTTGGAAAATCATAAGTTAGCGTGTTTCGGATATGAAATAGGTTTGGATTCGATCCGATCATCATCGGATCGGCATCCGATAATTCCAACTTGGAATTATTCCGTATTTCGGACTTGCGAGCGGGTTCTAATTGGATATTTGACCAATTTATGATCCGATTCACCGATTTAGAGTCTAAGTGTTGGAAAATCATAAGTTAGCGTGTTTCGGATATGAAATAGGTTTGGATTCGATTCGATCGTCATCGGATCGGCATCCGATAATTCGAAGTTGGAATTATTCCGTATTTCGGACTTGCGAGCGAGTTCTAATTGGATATTTGACCAATTTACGCTCCGATTCACCGATTTAGAGTCTGAGTGTTGGAAAATCATAAGTTAGCATGTTTCGGATATGAAATAGGTTTGGATTCGATCCGATCGTCATCGGATCGGCATCCGATAATTCGAACTTGGAATTATATTCCGTATTTCGGACTTGCGAGCGGGTTCTAATTGGATATTTGACCAATTTACGATCCGATTCACCGATTTAGAGTCTAACTGTTTCATATTGTTTCATATTGCGAGAGGGTTCATATTGTTTCATATTGTTTCATATGTAAATCATACTGTTTCATATGTAAATCAAACTGTTTCATATTGTTTCATATGTAAATCTTACTGTTTCATATGTAAATTAAATTGTTTCAGATGGCATCACGGTCATATGTTCGTAGAGGCAGAGGCAGGGGTGGGGTAGCTCGGAGCGCTCCGGCTGCCACCCCAGGGTCCGAGGCTGAGCCGTCCGGATCTGGTAGTGCTGTTCCTCTCTCCACACTAGTTCCTGCTGTGGTCGCAGCCTCCGGAGCTTCGAGCAGTGCTCAGCACTCGGCTACAGCGTCTACGCCCACAGGTAATGTTTAGATCTAAAGTTTTATACATGTTGTAAATACTTCTTCAGTACTGATGTATATTTTATTTACAGGGTCGACCAGGCACGTAGGCGACCGGGGCGTGACGACGGCCCGGCGCTTGTCGGCCTTACGCGAGCCGCTGTCCCTACAGTGGAGCGGCAGGACCTTTGTGGGCGAGCACGCTTCTGACGCCGCCACGTGGGTCGGCATGATAGTACGGGAGGAGAGGAATGCCCCGATTGTGGGGTTAAGGGGGTGGAAGAACATTGATGCATCCTATAAGGAGAGGATGTATCAGCAGTTTTTGGTACGTTAGTTTCATTAAAGCATTTTAGAATAATATCGTACTTCTTTATAATTTGATTTGATAAAATGACTTGTTTCTAAATTGATTTTACAGGAGAAATTTAAATGGGAGAACATGGAAACCGACACCCATCGGGAGGACTTGTGGAAGACGATGGGTGAGCGGTACAGGGATTACCGTCACGAGCTCTACCAGGTCTACGGTTACTTGGTCGGCCAGCCGGCTGAGGAGGTACAGGCTGCGGCCGGGACGAGAGACGCGCCACCGCTACACATTCTACAATTTTTGGTCGCTCACTGGGCCACCCCTAGCTTTCAGGTATAATTATAATTTTATTGATTCGTACTTGTTTTAATGTTATACTAAAAATTTGTATTGATGTTTCAAAATTTAATCGATTGACACAGGCGAAATCTGCTATAGGCAAGCAGAATAGAAGTGCCTCGAGGACACCTGCTCCAGTGAAGGGGAGGACCTCCATGCCCCAGCTTGCCCAGCAGCTGGTAAATGATACAAACATTGTTATTAATTATTTAAATCTCTATACATGTTATATTAACTCATCTATTTATTTTATATGTCCAACAAACACAGTCCTTGGGCCACGAGCCTAATAGAATTGACCTTTTTGAGGCCTCTAGGAGGCGGCGTATCGATGGGGCATTTTTGGACGACAGGGTTGCCTCGCAAGTGGTAAGTAATTAAATTACTGTTAATATATTCTTATACATATGCCATAAAATATCATTGAATATCATTGGTTGTTTTTATATAGGAGAGGATGCGACTTCTGGTGACCCCGTCGGGCGAGGCCGGCTCCTCCTCCAGCTCAGTATCTGTCGACTCAGCGATAGATACTGTGCTGAGACCTACCACGCACGGCCGTGTCCTCTGTACGGGCCTTGGAGTCACGCCCTCCTCCTACTTTGGACGAGAGGGTATGCGCTCGAGGGCACGGGACACCCAGACCGGTGCTATCACTCAGCTGCAGTCTGCGCTAGACGCGGAGCGAGAGCAGAGGCAGGCCCTCGAGCAGAGGATTGAGGCGGAGCGAGAGCAGAGGCAGGCCCTCGAACAGAGGGTTGAGGCGGAGAAGAAGCCCCTCGATGAGGAAAGAGAAGCTCGTAGGGAACTGGAGCGTAAATTTTATGAATTCATAAACCGGTCTAGCGGTGGCTCATCCTCATGATCAGGTACTTACTAATCTTTATAATATTAGCAAAAAATATGAATCTTACTAATTTGAGTTTAGATCATATTATCACACTTATGATTTTCCAACACTTAGACTCTAAATCGGTAAATCGGATCGTAAATGGTCTCTCTCTCTCTCTCATGGTAATGATGTAGCCTCTGTTTTTCTTTTAAATGATAGAATTTTGTTTTTTAATCATGCTAGGTGTGTGCCTCGTTGGAAGAGGGATATCTCCCTCATGTGACATTTGTAGTGGACACAACAATATGCCACCCAACGGAGTTCGATTTCTATCTCTGCAGTTATGCTGGCATACAGGTAAACTTTGACTGAAGCTTTGTAAGTGCAAATTATTTTAAATTCTCTGAAGCTTTTTTTTTCTCTAATGCTTGAACTTTGTTATCAGAAAAAGGCCGTGGCAACGTTACACTGCTCACAGCCGAACACGATTGAGTACGAGATGGCGATGGACTGGATACTGGTGCAAGAGAAATCCATTTGTTGGTTCAACCGGTTACATAAGGTCATAAAGTAGTACTACAAATATTTCTGAAATGCTAACAATAATGTTCAGCACCTCTGTCCGGTGTTTAAATGAACCTTCTGAATCTTTTACAGGTATATGGTGATGAACTGGATTATTTTAAGAAGAGGTTTACATACAAACTAGAGTAGTAAACTGGTGTACTTACTAACAATCCTGCACAAGATTTATCTTTCAAGGTATGAAAATATTATCCTTCTCCCCCTCCTATCCATTGAACATTAAGTAAAGGGGAAAATTACAAAAACCTTCCCTGAACTTTACACCTCTATTCATATTGGTCCCTCAGCTGTTTTTTTAAACAATTTGAACCCTGAACTATGCTCCGTCTGCATTTAGCTTCCTCCGTAAACTTTTTGTCCAAAAAAACACTTATCAATTTCCAAAAGGCTCATGATTTTTTGAAATATTTAACTTATGCTTATTAGGATAAAGGTAATGGTACCGAAAGGCTCATGATTTTTGAAATATTTAACTTATGCTTACTTGGATAAGGGTATGGGTGTTTTCGGGATAAAAATTGACAGAGGGGCTAAACGTAGGCGGAGCATAGTTCAGGGTTCAAATTAAAAAAAAAAAAAAAACGGACAGATTAGTTCGGGTCAGGTCGGGTCAGGTTGGGTTTGGTCTGTCCATAGATTAAAAATCTGATGTAGATGCTCTCAAGTTATGTTTTTGCTGTAAAATATTTGGACCGATGACGATCCGATCCAATGACGATCCGATCGAATCCAAACCTAGCTATTTCATATCCGAAACACGCTAACTTATAATTTTCTAACACTTAGACTCTAAATCGGTGAATCGGAGCGTAAATTGGTCAAATATCCAATTAGAACCCGCTCGCAAGTCCGAAATACGGAATAATTCCAAGTTCGAATTATCGGATGCCGATCCGATGACGATCGGATCGAATCCAAACCTATTTCATATCCGAAACACGCTAAGTTATGATTTTCCAACACTTAGACTCTAAATCGGTGAATCGGAGCGTAAATTGGTCAAATATCCAATTAGAACCCGCTCGCAAGTCCGAAATACGGAATGATTCCAACTTCGAATTATCGGATGCCGATCCGATGACGATCGGATCGAATCCAAACCTATTTCATATCCGAAACACGCTAAGTTATGATTTTCCAACACTTAGACTCTAAATCGGTGAATCGGAGCGTAAATTGGTCAAATATCCAATTAGAACCCGCTCGCAAGTCCGAAATACGGAAAAATTCCAAGTTGGAATTATCGGATGCCGATCCGATGACGATCGGATCGAATCCAAACCTATTTCATATCCGAAACACGCTAAGTTATGATTTTCCAACACTTAGACTCTAAATCGGTGAATCGGAGCGTAAATTGGTCAAATATCCAATTAGAACCCGCTCGCAAGTCCGAAATACGGAATGATTCCAACTTCGAATTATCGGATGCCGATCCGATGACGATCGGATCGAATCCAAACCTATTTTATATCCGAAACACGCTAAGTTATGATTTTCCAACACTTAGACTCTAAATCGGTGAATCGGAGCGTAAATTGGTCAAATATCCAATTAGAACTCGCTCGCAAGTCCAAAATACGGAATAATTCCAACTTCGAATTATCGGATGCCGATCTGATGACGATCCGATCGAATCCAAACCTAGCTATTTCATATCCGAAACATGCTAACTTATGATTTTCCAACACTTAGACTCTAAATCGGTGAATCGGATCGTAAATTGGTCAAATATCCAATTAGAACCCGCTCGCAAGTCCGAAATACGGAATAATTCCAAGTTCGAATTATCGGATGCCGATCCGATGACGATCGGATCGAATCCAAACCTATTTCATATCCGAAACACGCTAAGTTATGATTTTCCAACACTTAGACTCTAAATCGGTGAATCGGAACGTAAATTGGTCAAATATCCAATTAGAACCCGCTCGCAAGTCCGAAATACGGAATAATTCCAAGTTCGAATTATCGGATGCCGATCCGATGACGATCGGATCGAATCCAAACCTATTTCGTATCCGAAACATGCTAACTTATGATTTTCCAACACTTAGACTCTAAATCGGAGAATCGGAGCATAAATTGGTCAAATATCCAATTAGAACTCGCTCGCAAGTCCGAAATACGGAATAATTCCAACTTCCAATTATCGGATGCCGATCCGATGACGATCGGATCGAATCCAAACCTATTTCATATCCGAAACACGCTAAGTTATGATTTTCCAACACTTAGACTCTAAATCGGTGAATCGGAGCGTAAATTGGTCAAATATCCAATTAGAACCCGCTCGCAAGTCCGAAATATGGAATAATTCCAACTTCGAATTATCGGATGCTGATCCGATGACGATCGGATCGAATCCAAACCTATTTCATATCCGAAACACGCTAAGTTATGATTTTCCAACACTTAAACTCTAAATCGGTGAATCGGAGCGTAAATTGGTCAAATATCCAATTAGAACTCGCTCGCAAGTCCAAAATACGGAATAATTCCAACTTCGAATTATCAGATGCTGATCCGATGACGATCCGATCGAATCCAAACCTAGCTATTTCATATCCGAAACACGCTAAGTTATGATTTTCCAACACTTAGACTCTAAATCGGTGAATCGGATCGTAAATTGTTCAAATATCCAATTGGAACCCGCTCGCAAGTCCGAAATACGGAATAATTCCAAGTTCGAATTATCGGATGCCGATCCGATGACGATCGGATCGAATCCAAACCTATTTCATATCCGAAACACGCTAAGTTATGATTTTCCAACACTTAGACTCTAAATCGGTGAATCGGAACGTAAATTGGTCAAATATCCAATTAGAACCCGCTCGCAAGTCCGAAATACGGAATAATTCCAAGTTCGAATTATCGGATGCCGATCCGATGACTATCGGATCGAATCCAAACCTATTTCATATCCAAAACACGCTAATTTATGATTTTCCAACACTTAGACTCTAAATCGGTGAATCGGATCGTAAATTGGTCAAATATCCAATTAGAATTTGCTCGCAAGTCCAAAATACGGAATAATTCCAAGTTCGAATTATCGGATGCCGATCCGATGATGATCCGATCGAATCCAAACCTAGCTATTTCATATCCGAAACACGCTAACTTATGATTTTCCAACACTTAGACTCTAAATCGGTGAATCGGAGCGTAAATTTGTCAAATATCCAATTAGAACCCGCTCGCAAGTCTGAAAAACGGAATAATTCCAAGTTCGAATTATCGGATGCCGATCCGATGACGATCGGATCAAATCCAAACTTATTTCATATCCGAAACACGCTAAGTTATGATTTTCCAACACTTAGACACTAAATCGGTGAATCGGAGCGTAAATTGGTCAAATATCCAATTAGAACCCGCTCGCAAGTCCGAAATACGGAATAATTCCAACTTCGAATTATCGGATGCCGATCCGATCGAATCCAAACCTATTTCAAAACCGAAACACGCTAACTTATCATTTTTTAACGCTTAGACTCAGTTATAGATATAAACCATTTTTTTAACAAATACATGTTAATTACAGGAGCAGGGCGGCGTCAGGGGATCAATGAGAGCACCAGCATTGGTGGTGGGCGGGCGTGGTTGAGATAGGGCGGCGTCAGGGGATCGATGAGAGCACCAGCGTTGGTGGCGGGCGGGGGTGGTTGAGATAGGGCATGTATCATCTCTCAGTTCTGGATTGTGTAAATATTATTTTGTAATATGTGGTTATTTTTTGTTCTTGTCTATAATTGTCGGCCGGGTAATGTGGTAATATTTGATAATTTGCTGTAATTTTTTATCAATTTTGGTAATATTTTAAAATTTGCGGTAATATTTTATAAATTGTGGTAATATTTGATAAATTGTGGTAATATATTGTGGTATTGTTGTAAATCACAGGAATTAAATAACATTATTTAGGTAAATTTATTAAATAAAAAAACATACTTATTACCGACGGAAATTAATTATTCCGTCGATAATAATGTTTTTATTTTTTTAAATTATAAATAATTTGCCGACGGTATATAATATTCGTCGTTAATATATTTATTATTACCGACGAGTAATATATATATGCGTCGGTAATATATATAGTATTACCGACGGATATATAATATCTGTCGGTAATATATATATTATCGCCGACGGGCAATATATATATGCGTCGGTAATATATATAGTATTACCGACAGTACAATCCTAACCGTCGGTAAAATGCTTATATATTACCGACGTATTATTTAGTTTCGTCGGTACAAATATATTATATTAATTTTTAATTGATTAAATATTACCGACGGCTTTAATATTACCGTCGGTATTAATTATTATTACCGACGGTAATATTTGGTCCGTCGTGTTGTTTTCCCTGACGCCTTTTTTCCCGACAGCCAGCGACGGAAATATGTTCCGTCGCTATAGAACATTACCGACGGAATGTTAATATTACCGACGGAGATTGTCCGTCGGTAATAACTGTTTTTTTTGTAGTGAGGGGACCGGGGGCACAGGGCCGGGGGCCGGGCCGAAGGCGGGCGCCGGAGGGGACCGGGGGTGCAGGGCCGGGGGCGCAGGGGTCGGGAGCGCAGGGGGCAGGGGTCAAAGGGCTCGCGAGAGAGAGGGAGAGGGAGAGAGTGGGTTCGGTATTTTTTTTTATTTTAAACAGACGGCAGCTGATCATGATCGGAGGGCTGTGAGCTGACAACCCAAATGCCCAAATGGGCTGTCAGCTAATACCTTGTATTCTATCTTTCTCTCTCTCTCTCTCTCTCTCTCTCTCTCTATATATATATATATATATATATATATATATATATATATATATATATATATATATATATATATATATATATATATATATATATATATAAAGAGAAAGAGAGAGGCGTACTAGGGTGCGGCGTGGTGCGGTGCGTGCGACACCGCACCGCAGCCATCTGATGCACCGCTGCGTGCATTGTACGCACCGTAGCGGTGCATCAGACGGCTACGGTGCGGCACCGCACGCACCGCACGCCGCATTTTTGCATTTCTCTCGCTCTCTCTCTCTCTCGCTCTCTCTCTCTCTCTCTCTCTCTCTCTATATATATATATATATATATATATATATATATATATATATATATATATATATATATATATATATGTCTTCGGTGCAACAATTGTAAACCCTATCATCTTTTTGTTTATAAACGTGGATAAAAAAAAGTTAATTTCTATCGAGATATAAAAAATTTGTATCGTAAATTTTCCATTTGAAAAGGGTGTGTATTGGACTAAAGATGCTACATGTACTACAAAAGCCAATCGAAAGGACCAATGGGCTATTATTCGAGTGGTATATATCGTATCTCCCATGTTGAAGAGGTTTCATGTTTGACTCCCCATAATGTATGGACATCATGGAGCGAAATTTTCCTTAATGTTATTTATGGGGGAAAACTATTCCTCAAGATCGTTGTTATCTTATTTGTGCATATGAATCCTGACTGTTAATACCAAGTTCCTGGGATTTTGGAATTTAAGAAATTAGCAGTTATGCTGCATTTTCTCGTTTTGATTTTCGGGCCTCTTTGATCGAAGGATTTGGATCTTAAGCACAGTGAAAGACAGTGAAAACTATATATGTTTCGCGATGAATTGGGATCATGCCTTTAACTTTAGGGTCATTAAATTAAAAAAAAACAATGTATCATAAACATACTCACATCAGAATGTTTGGATGATTAGAAGTTATCTAGCTCACAGGATTTATAAGCACATGTGGAGAAGATCGAGTCGATATATCAAGAGCCGATGAAAATGTTCACTACACATAAAACAGTTTTTACCGATGGAATATATCCGTCGGTAAATTTGATTTCCTGTCGGCAAAGATTTTTCGCGACGAAAATCGTTTCCGTCGCTGGTCTGTCGAGAAAAAAGGCATCGGGAAAAATCAGCGACGGAAAATAAAATTCCGCCGGTATTAATTATTAATACCGACGGTTATTATGTCACCGTCAGTAATATATTTATATTTAATTCAAAATATTATTAATTTTTACCGATACAATTTATCTTCCGTCAGCAATATATAGGCTTATTACCGACGGTTGACAGTTTTACCGTCGGTAATAGTTTATATATTACCGACGAACAAATAAGTTCCGTCGGCAATATATAAATAATTTTAGAAAATAAAATAGTTTATTGCTGACGGAATTTATAAATTCCGTCGGTAAAAACACATAATTTTTTTTTAAAAAATTGCTATAATTTCTTTAATTCGTGTGATTTACAACAATACCACAATATATTCATATATTACCATAATTGATAAAATCAAATATTATCGTAATCTATCAAATATTACCACAGTTTATCAAATATTACCATAATTTACAATTACCATAATTTATCAAATATTACCACAAATTACCATTACAACAATTTATCAAATATTACCAAATATTACGACAATACCAAACAATTATAGACAAGACCAAAAAATGACCACATATTTATTACAAAGCTATTTTTACAGAATCCAAAACTGAGGGAAGCTGCGTGCCCTAGCTCAACCACCCCACGCCGCCCTGCACCAATGCTGGTGCTCTCATCCCCTGACGCTGCACATCCTGCAATTAACATGTATTTGTTAAAAAAATAGTTTATATCTATAATTTAGAGTCTAAGCATTGAAAAATCATAAGTTAGCGTGTTTCGGATTTGAAATTTATTTGGATTCGATCGAACCGGCATCCGATAATTCAAACTTGTAATTTTTTCGTATTTCAGACTTGCGAGCGAGTTCTAATTGGAGTCTAAGCGTTGAAAAATCATAAGTTAGCTTGTTTCGGATTTGAAATAGGTTTGGATTCGATCGGATCGGTATCCGATAATTCATACTTGGAATTATTTCGTATTTCAGACTTGCGAGCGAGTTCTAATTGGAAATTTTAACAATTCACGCTCCGATTGACCGATTTAGAGTCTAAGCATTGAAAAATCATAAGTTAGCGTGTTTCAGATTTGAAATAGGTTTGGATTCGATCGGATCGTCATCGGATCGGCATCCGATAATTTGTACTTGGAATTATTTCATATTTCGGACTTGTGAGCGAGTTCTAATTGGATATATTAACAATTTACACTCCGATTGACCGATTTAGAGTCTAAGCTTTGAAAAATCATAATTAGCATGTTTCGGATTTGAAATAGGTTTGGATTCGATCAGATCGTGATCAGATCGGCATCCGATAATTCGTACTTCAAATTATTTTGTATTTTAGACTTGCGAGAAAGGTCTAATTGGATATTTTAACAATTTACGCTCTGATTAACCGATTTAGAGTTTAAGCGTTGAAAAATCATAAGTTAGCGTGTTTCTAATTTGAAATAGGTTTGGATTCGATCGGATCATCATCGAATCGGCATCCGATAATTCATACTTGGAATTATTTCATATTGCGGACTTGCGAGCGAGTTCTAATTGGATATTCTAACAATTTACACTCCGATTAACCGATTTAGAGTCTAAGCGTTGAAAAACCATAAGTTAGCGTGTTTTGGATTTGAAATAGGTTTGGATTCGATCAAATTGTCATCGGATAGGCATCCGATAATTCGTACTTAAAATTATTTTGTATTTCGGACTTACGAGCGAGTTCTAATTAGATATTTTAACAATTGACGCTCCGATTGATCGATTTAGAGTTTAAGCGTTGAAAAATCATAAGTTAGCGTGTTTCGGATTTGAAATAGGTTTGGATTCGATTGGATCGTCATCGGATCGGCATCCGATAATTTATACATGAAATTATTTCATATTTCGGACTTGCGAGCAAGTTCTAATTGGACATTTTAATAATTTACACTCTGATTGACCGATTTAGAATCTAAGTGTTGAAAAATCATATGTTAGCGTATTTCGGATGTGAAATAGGTTTGGATTCGATAGGATCGTCATCGGATCGGCATCCGATAATTCGTACTTGGAATTATTCCGTATTTCGGACTTGCGAGCGAGTTCTAATTGGATATATTAACAATTTATCATCCGATTGTCTAATTTAGAGTTTAAGCGTTGGATAATCATAAGTTAGCGTGTTTCAGATTTGAAATAGGTTTTGATTCGATCGGATCGTCATCGGATCAGCATTCGATAATTCGTACTTGGAATTATTCTATATTTCGGACTTGCGATCGAGTTCTAATTGGATATTTTAATAATTTACACAACGATTGACCGATTTAGAGTCTAAGCGTTGAAAAATCATAAGTTAGCGTGTTTCGGATTTGAAATAGGTTTGGATTCGATCGGATCATCTTCGGATCGCCATCCGATAATTCGTACTTGAAATTATTTCGTATTTCGGACTTGCGAGCGAGTTATAATTAGATATTTTAACAATTTACACTCCGATTTACCGATTTAGAATCTAAGCGTTGAAAAATCATAAGTTAGCGTGTTTCGGATTTGAAATAGGTTTGCATTCGATCGGATCATCATCGAATCACTATCCGATAATTCGCACTTAGAATTATTCCGTATTTCGGACTTGCAAGCGAGTTCTAATTGAATATTTTAACAATTTACACTTTGATGGACCGATTTAGAGTCTAAGCGTTGAAAAATCATAAGTTATCGTGTTTCGGATTTGAAATAGGTTTGGATTCGATCGGATCGTCATCGGATCGGTATCCGATAATTCGTATTTGGAATTATTCTGTATTATAGAATTGCGAGCGAGTTCAAGTTGGATATTTTAATAATTTACCGTCCAATTTTCTAATTTAGTGTTTAAGCGTTGGAAAATAATAAGTTAGCGTGTTTCGGATTTGAAATAGGTTTGGATTCGATTTGATCATCATCGGATCGGCATCCGATAATTTGTACTTGAAATTATTCCGTATTTCGGACTCACGAGCGAGTTCTAATTGGATATTTTAACAATTTACACTCCGATTGACCGATTTAGAGTTTAAGCATTGAAAAATCATAAGTTAGCGTGTTTCGGATTTGAAATAGGTTTGGATTCGATCAGATTGTCATCGGATCTGCATCTGATAATTCATATTTGGAATTATTCTGTATTTCGGACTTGCGAGCGAGTTCTAATTAGCTATTTTAGCAATTTAGACTCCGATTGACTGATTTAGAGTCTAAGTGTTGAAAAATCATAAGTTAGTGTGTTTCGGATTTGAAATAGGTTTGGATTCGATCAGATCATCATCGGATCGGTATCCGATAATTTGTACTTAGAATTATTCCGTATTTTGGACTTGCGAGCGAGTTTTAATTGGATATTTTAACAATTTACACTCCGATTGACCGATTGAGAGTCTAAGCGTTGAAAAATCAAAAGTTAGCGTGTTTCGGATTTGAAATAGGTTTGGATTTGATCGGATTGTCATTGGATCGGCATCCGATAATTCATACTTTGAATTATTCCGTATTTTGGACTTGCGAACGAGTTCATATTGGATATTTTAACAATTTATACTCTGATTGACCAATTTAGAGTCTATGCGTTAATAAATCATAAGTTAGCGTGTTTCGAATTTGAAGTAGGTTTGTATTCAACCGGATCATCATCGGATCAGTATCTGATAATTTGTACTTGTAATTATTCCGTATTTCGGACTTGCGAGCAAGTTCTAATTGGATATTTTAACAATTTACATTCCGATTGACCGATTTAGAGTCTAAGCGTTGAAAAATCATAAGTTAGCGTGTTTCGGATTTGAAATAGGTTTGGATTGGATTGGATCATCATCGGATCGACATTCGATAATTCGTACTTGGAATTATTCCGTATTTCGGACTTGCGAGTGGGTTCTAATTGGATATTTTCACAATTTACCATCCGATTGTCAAATTTAGAATTTAAGCGGTGGAAAATCATAAGTTAGCGTGTTTCGGATTTGAAATAGGTTTGGATTCGATCGGATCGTCATCGAATCGGGATGCAATAATTCATGCTTGGAATTATTTTGTATTTCGGACTTTCGAGCGACTTCTAATTGGATATTTTAACAATTTACGCTCCGATTGACCGATTTAGAGTTTAAGCGTTGAAAAATCATAAGTTAGCGTATTTCAGATTTGAAATAGATTTGGATTCGATCGGATCGTCATTGGAATTGCATTCGATAATTTGTACTTGGAAATATTTCATATTTCGAATTTGCGAGCGAGTTCTAACTGGATATTTTAACAATTTACACTCCGATTGATCGATTTAGAGTCTAAGCATTGAAAAATCATAAGTTAGCGTGTTTCGGATTTGAAATAGGTGTTTGGATTCGATCGGATCGTCATCGGATCGGCATCCTATAATTCACACTTGGAATTATTTTGTATTTCAGACTTGCAAGCGAGTTCTAATTTGATATTTTAACAATTTACGCTCCGATTGACCGATTTAGAGTTTAAGCGTTGAAAAATCATAAGTTAGCGTGTTTCGGATTTGAAATAGGTTTGGATTCAATCTAATCATCATCAGATCGGCATCCGATAAGTCATACTTGGAATTATTTTATAATTCAGATTTGTGAGCGAGTTCTAATTGGATATTTTAACAATTTACACTCCGATTGACCGATTTAGAGTCTAAGCGTTGAAAAATCATAAGTTAGAGTGTTTCGGATTTGAAATAGGTTTGGATTCGATTGGATCATCATCGGATCGGCATCCGATAATTCTTACTTGGAATTATTTTATATTTCGGACTTGCGAGCGAGTTCTAATTAGATATTTTTTAAATTTACCATCCGATTGTCTGATTAAGAGTTTAAGCGTTGGAAAATCATAAGTTAGCGTGTTTCGGATTTGAAATAGGTTTGGATTCGATCGGAACGTCATCGGATCGGCATCTGATAATTCGTACTGGAATTATTCCGTATTTTAGACTTGTGAGCGAGTTCTAATTGGATATTTTAATAATTTACACTCCGATTGACCGATTTAGATTCTAAGCGTTGAAAAGTCATAAGTTAGTGTGTTTCGGATTTGAAATTGGTATGGATTCGATTGGATCGTTATCGGATCGACATTCGATAATTCATACTTGGAATTATTCCGTATTTCAGAGTTGCGAGCAAGTTCTAATTGGATATTTTAATAATTTACACTCCGATTGACCGATTTAGAGTCTAAGCGTTGAAAAATCATAAGTTAGCATGTTTCAAATTTGAAATAGGTTTAGATTCGATCGGATCATCATCGGAGGGCATCCGATAATTCGTTCTTGGAATTATTTCGTATTTCAGACTTGTGAGCGAGTTCTAATTGGATATTTTAACAATTTATACTCTGATTAACCGATTTACAGTCTAAGTATTGAAAAATCATAAGTTAGCGTGTTTCGGATGTGAAATAGATTTGGATTTGATCGGATCGTCATCGGATTGGCATCCGATAATTCGTACTTTGAATTATTCCGTATTTCGGACTTGCGAGCGAGTTCTAATTGGATATTTTAACAATTTACCATCCGATTGTATAATTTAGAGTTTAAGCGTTGGAAAATCATAAGTTAGCGTGTTCCGGATTTGAAATAGGTTTGGATTCGATCGGATCGTCATCGGATCGGTATTCGATATTTCGTACTTGGAATTATTTCGTATTTTTGACTTGCGAGCAAGTTCTAATTGGATATTTTAACAATTTACACTCCGATTGACCGATTGGGAGTCTAAGCGTTGAAAAATCATAAGTTAGCGTGTTTCAGATTTGAAATAGGTTTGGATTCGATTGGATCGTCATCGGATCGGTATCCGATAATTCGTTCATGGAATTATTCCATATTTCGGACTTGCGGGCGAGTTCTAATTGGATATTTTAACAATTTACACTCCGATTGATCGATTTAGAGTCTAAGCGTTGAAAAATCATAAGTTAGCGTGTTTCAGATTTGAAATAGGTTTGGATTCGATCGGATCATCATCGGATTGCATCCGATAATTAGTACTTGGAATTATTCTGTATTTCGAACTTGTGAGCAAGTTCTAATTAGGTATTTTAACAATTTACACTTCGATTGACCGATTTAGAGTCTAAGCATTGAAAAATCATAAGTTAGCGTGTTTCGGATTTGAAATAGATTTGGATTTGATCGGATCGTCATTAGATCGGCTTTCGATAATTCGTACTTCAAATTATTCTGTATCTTGGACTTGCGAGCGAATTCTAATTGGATATTTTAATAATTTACCATCTGATTGTCTAATTTAGAGTTTGAGTATTGGAAAATCATAAGTTAGCATGTTTCAGATTTGAAATAGGTTTGGATTCGATCAGATCGTCATCGGATCGGCATTCGATAATTCGTACTTGGAATTATTTCGTAATTCAGACTTGTGAGCGAGTTCTAATTGGATATTTTAACAATTTACACTCCGATTGACCGATTTAGAGTCTATGCATTGGAAAATCATAAGTTTGCGTGTTTCGGATTTTAAATAGGTTTGGATTTGATCGGATCGTCATCGGATCGGCATCCGATAATTCGTACTTGGAATTAGTCCGTATTTTGGACTTGCAAGTTAGTTCTAATTCGATATTTTAATAATTTACCATCCGATTATCTAATTTAGAGTTTAAGCATTGGAAAATAATAAGCTTGTTTGCCTGATAATATGATCTAAACTCAAATTAGTAAGATCCATATTTTTTACTAATATTATAAAGATTAGTAAGTATCTGATTATGAGCATGAGCCACTGCTAGACCAGCTTATGAACTTATTAAGCCGATGCTCCAGTGCCCTGCGAGCTTCTCTTTCCTTATCGAGGGCCTGCCTCTCCACCTCAACCCTGCGCTCGAGGGCCTGCCTCTCTGCCTCAACCCTGTGCTCGAGGGCCTACCTCTGCTCGCGCTCCACCTCAACCATGTGCTCGAGGGCCTGCCTCTGCTCACGCTCCTTATCTAGCGCAGATTGCAACTTAGTGATAGCACCGGTCTGGGTGTCCTGTGCCCTCGAGCGTATACCCTCTCATCCAAAGTGGGAGGAGGGCGTGATTCCAAGGCCCGTACAGAGGACACAGATGTGCGTGGCAGGTCTGAGCACAGTATCCATCGCTGAGTCGACAGATATTGAGCTGGAGAAGGAGCCGGCCTCGCCCGGCGGGGTCACCATAAGTCGCATTCTCTCCTTTATGAAAACAACTAATGATATTCAATGATATTTAATGGCATACGTATACGAATATATTAACAGTAATTTAATTACTTACCACTTGCGAGGCAACCCTGTCGTCTATAAATGCCCCATCGGTACACTGCCTCCTAGAGGCCTCAAAAAGGTCAATCGATTAGGCTCGTGGCCTAAGGACTGTGTCTATTTTTTGATATATAAAATAAATAAATGAGTTAATATAACATTTATAGAGCTTTAAATAATAAACTATTTGTATCATTTACCAGCTGGTGGGCAAGCTGGGGCATGAAGGTCCTCTCCCTCACTGGAGCAGGTGTCGTCGAGGCATTTCTATTCTGCTTGCCTTTAGCAGAACTCGCCTGTGTCAATCGATTAAATTTTTAAACATCAATACAAATTTTTAGTATAATATTAAAACAAGTATGAATCAATAAAATAATAATTATACCTGAAACTGAGGGGTGGCCCAGTGAGCGACCAAAAACTGTAGAACGTGTAGCAGTGGCGCATCTCTCGTCACGGTCGTAGCCTGTAACTCCTCAGCCGGCTCGCCGACCAAGTAACCGTAGAGCTGGTAGAGCTCGTAACGGTAATCCCTGTACCGCTCACTCATCGTCTTCCACAAGTCATCCCGGTGGGTGTCGGTTTCCATGTTCTCCCATTTAAATTTCTCCTATAAAATTAATTTAGAAACAAGTAATTTTATCAAATCAAATTATAAAGTAGTATGATATTATTCTAAAATGCTTTAATTAATGAAACAAACGTACCAAAAAGACCTGATACATCCTCTCCTTATAGGATGCGTCGATATTCTTCCACCCCTTTATCCCCACAATAGGAGCATTCCTCTTCTCCCATACTATCATACCGACCCACATGGTGGCGTCAGAAGCGTGCTCACCCACAAAGGATCTACCGTACCACTGTAGAGAAAGCGGCTCGTGCAAGGTCGACAAGTACCAGGCCATCGTCACGCCTCGGTCGTCTACGTGCCTGGTGATCCTCGACTCTACAAATAAAATATACATCAGTACTAAACAAGTATTTACAATATGTATAAAACTTTAGATCTAAACATTACCTGTGGGCGTAGATGTTGTAGCCGAGTACTGAGTACTGCTCGAAGCTCCGGAGGCTGCAACCTCATCAGGAGCTAGTGTGGAGAGAGGAACAATACTACCAGATCCGGAGGGCTCGACCTCGGACCCTGGGGTGGCAGCCGGAGCGCTCCGAGCTAGCCCACTCCTGCCTCTATGAACCCTCGACCGTGATGCCATCTGAAACAGTTTGATTTACATATGAAACAATATGATTTACATATGAAACAATATGAAACTGTTTGATATATATATGAAACAGTATAAAATAATATGATATATATATGAAACAATATGATTTATATATGAAATAATATGATTTATATATGAAATAATTTGATTTACATACGGTCTAGTCATTTTGTGTCTCATCTCTGTCACTCTTATTGCATCCCTCTTCTATCATTTAATCTGCACTCATTATCCAGTTTATATTGTCGACCTCTTCATTTTCGTCGTGCACTACGTCGACAACGATTATCTCATCATTCTGGTATGTATCCAAATCATCATCGATGACCCCCGCATCTTTGTCTCCTATTTCATAAAAATCTTTGGATGATGACCTAACTATAATTTGCCAATCTAGAGAGGTATTATCTAGTGCGTAAAATATATGTTCCGCTTGAGTGGCAAAAATGAATGGATTTTGATATTGGGTATTCAATCTCTTACCAGTGTTGATGCTGATAAAACCATATTTATCGACATTATAACCAGCCTTGCGATTATTAACATCATACCAATCGTATTTGAATAATACGGTCCGATTTTGGCCAAGGAATTTAATCTCGAGAATCTCGTTAAGAATGCCGTAGAAGTCGATATTTCCTAATTCTTCTTGCTGACCGTTGACGACAACCCCACTATTTTGTATTCTTCATGATTTTTCAATATCTTTCGTCTGAAATCTATAACCGTTCACGATATAACCATCAAATGATATTGCATCTTGCAAAGGGCTACAAGATAAGCGCTAGAGATCCACATTCTTCAGCGGATCATGGTTATCGTATAGCTCTTGTGCCTATAATAACCACATGACATTCATGATATGAACACATAATTATTGTTCGATAATGGATGTCAATAAAATTCAGTAATTATATGAATACTTACGTGTTTCTCGAACCACGATGAGAATTCATGATCATGAATTCGTAAAGCATTTCGAGTACCAGATTATTAATGATGGCTTTATGCTTCCTGTTTTACAGGTTATGAATTAGATTATAATTAGCACATATACTTAATGAATGGACTGAAAGAATGAGTAAATAATCATAAAATGCTTACTCAATGAATGGCCACACTTTATCACATTGGCGCAACACATACATATCTGCCTATTGAATCTCATCTACAGACAATCGACGGGTTTTGCCTCCTCCTAGAGGTCTACCAATTTCGTCAAATATAGACAGACCCCCCTCGAAGTTTATTGGACCACTGTTAAAGTTCCGCTTAAGTTGATTGAATCGCGTGTCTATACCATATAGATATCTTGAGCAGAATGTTAGATATTCTTCTACTAGGTATCCTTCAGTAATTAATCCCTCCGGATGACTTTTATTACAAACATATGATTTCAATATTTGCAAGTACCTAATTTGAGAAAAAAATTTATGGATAAATACATCAAGAACGATCAAATATATTAAAAAATAAGACGAGACGATTACCTCTCGATAAAATACATCCAGCGGTAATAAACTGGGTTACCGAGTTTGGCCTTATTTGCCAAGTGAACGATCAAATGCACCATGACATCAAAGAAGAAAGGTGAAAATATCATCTCTAGCTTGCACAATGTGATCGCAATATCCCTCTCCATCTGATCAAGTTGGTCCAGTCTAAGTACCTTCGAGCATAATTGTCTAAAAAAAGTGATGAGCTCAATTAATGGACAAGACACCTGTTCGGTTAAATTTCTATATATAACAAGAGATAACAATCGCTGCATAAGAATATGACAATCGTGGCTCTTTAATCCAGACAACTTCCGGCCATTCTCTTGCACGCATCATGCGATATTCGAATAGTAACCGTCCGGTATTTTTACAGACCATAGGAATGTCCATAAGGCTGCCTTCTGCTGTGAGCTCATGGTGTAACATGCAACTGGCAACACATACTTATCCTTAATCTCTTGAGGATGAAGTGATTTTCAGATCCCCAACTCCTTAAGATCGAGATGAGATTTAAGATTATCTTTCGTCTTACCGTCGAGATTCAGTAGTGTTCCTATAATATTGTCACACATATTTTTCTCGATATGCATGACCTCCAAGTTATGCCGCAAGAGTAGGCTGCTCCAGTACGGTAGTTTAAAGAAAATACTCTTCTTCTTCCAGTTATGCTCACGCGCAGATTCTTCATATGTTCTCCTCTTTTTGCCTTTCCCAAGTGCCACCGCATCAAGCTGATCCAATTCACACAAGACTTCTACCCCGGAAAGCTGCTCCGGGGCCTTTGCAAGTTCCTTATTACCGTTAAACGCTCTTTTATTCTGCCTCCACTTATGGCTGTCAACAAGGTATCTTTGATGGCCCATATAACAGAACTTGCCTCCGTTCTTTAACCGTAATGAATCTGTCTCCTTATTGTATGTAGAGCACGTCAATTTTTCTTTAGTACTCCACCCAGATAAGTTGGCATATGCAGGAAAATCGTTGATGGTCCATAGAAGTGCCGCATGCATCCGAAAATTCTTGTGCACTAACGCATCATACGTATCGGCCCTAACTTCTTATAAGTCGTTCAACTCCTTAATTAATGGCTGTAAATAAACATCAATATCATTACCAGGCGACCTGGGTCCGGGAATGAGCAAGGAGAGCATTGTGAATGACTTTTTTAAGTATATCCAGGGAGGCAAATTATATGGAACTAGGATAACTGGCCAAATGTTGTACGACACACTCATATTCCCAAAGGGATTGAAGCCATCGCTAGCAAGCCCTAACCTGACGTTGCGAACTTCATATACGAATTCATGATAGGTCTGATTAAAATCTTTCCACGTCAAAGAGTCGGTCGAATGTCTCATAACCCCATCATCTGTACGTTCTTGTGCATGCCACCTCATGTGCTCAGCAGTCTTTGATGACATAAACAATCTCTGAAGCCTGTACCTAAGCTAGAAGTATAGAAAAACCTTTGCAGATACATTTTTCTTCCTTGATTGGTACTAGACTCGACATCCGTCTCTTTATATCTCGTTGCTCCGTATATGTGGCATAACTGTGCATATTCGTACTCCTTCCGGTACAACATACAATCGTTCATGCATGTATCAATTTTGTCATAACCAAGACCGAGATCTTTAATTGTCTTCTTCGCCTTGTAGAATGATTTCGGTATTGTCTCACCTATAGGAAAAGCCTCTTTCAACAACTCTACCAACATATTAAATGACTTATTACTCTAAACATTGAGGCACTTCAAATGAAGAAGCTTTACAGTGAAAGAAAGTTTTAAAAACTTCTCATACCCTGGGTATAGAGGTTGTTCGGCATCCTTAAGCAATCTGTAGAACTTGTCTGTTTCAATATTGGGCTGATCACCTAACGGTGTTTCCGTGCCTATTCTACCTTGCAAATCATATATCATACCCTACATGTTATCATCATCGTCTGTATTAATATTATCATCATCGATCACTGTGTTTGCTGTTTTACCGTGAGCTGCCATGGGGACTGCATCTAACTTCTCACCGTACGAGAACCAATAGGTATAGCTAATGTCAATGCCACGCATTGCCAGATCTACCTCACATTTCTCTCGAACCTTCCTAGTCACCCTTCCGCAGTCTATACAGGGACAGATAATTTTTTCATCAAACGGTGCAAGACGTTCAAATGCAAAATCCAGAAATTTCCTGACTCCTTTTCTGTACTCTTGGCTTATGCGATTCAAATTATGCATTCAACTCTTATCGATCGAAGACATCTTCATCTATCTGGCTATACAACACATATAGTAATTTCAAACCATGTCTATAAGACTCTGCACAATTTTAGTTTCGATTTCGGTTCTCGGGTATGGAACACCGAACCGAAACCAAAAAAATCGACCCAACTCCTTAAGTCATAAACCCAACGGCCAAAATACTTTTGTTTCCAGTAAGTGCAAGTATGAAATAATTATGTTACATCTACAATGCTTCAAAAGAGTGAATGTCGGTTGATTTTGCTTTGAACTTTCATTTTGGTACTATGTAAGGGCACAATCATCCACTATTCTGTGACGAATTGACAATCAAGATTCAAGAGCCGAGGGCTCTAACATACCTCATATCAACTGAAACCGAACCGAAAACCCATCACACTGAACCGACAAAAACTAACCATTTCAGTTTCGGTTTCGGTTTTGATTTTTTGTAAACCGAAATAAAATAAAACCGACAAAACTGACACCAAAATCGATCGACAAAACCGATGCTCACCCCTAGATATTGATTCACTCTAATCCTTTTATCGGGAATCAATCCTGAACCCTAGTCTAAAAACTATATTTTGCCCCTTATTCCCACCGTTCAATTCAATTTTGATAAGATAAAAATTACCAAATGAGAGAATTAAGTAGATGACAAAAGGGGTATTGTGCTAACATTTCAAACTATAGGATGCTATTTGGAACAAAATAAACTAAGGGAGAGAGGGAGGAGGAGGAGGAGCTCACCGGAGATGGAGAGGCAGGCCTCGAGGAGGAGGAGGAGCAGTGGCGTCGCTGATCGGTGGTGCAAGAGAGGAGACGAGTGGCCGGAGGTGCAAGAAGGGAGGGGAGGGGTGGCCGGCCGGAGGCACGTGAGGGAGGGAGGAAGGCCGGGGAGGGGGGGGGAATTAGATCGAGAGAGAGAGGGGAGGGAGGCCGGGGAGGGGGGGGAGGAATTAGAGAGAGAGAGAGAGAGGGGGGGAGAGGGGAGGGATAGACCGAAACAGAAACAGAAAGGGGGATCGCTGATCTGATATAATCGCAGGGTTTTTACCGACGAAAATTATGTATTCCGTCGGTAAAAAGTAGCGTTATACCGACAGAAATAAAGATATCGTCGGTAAAAATCAATGAAAAAAAAACATGAAGGGGGAGCGGGTCGCTGAAAAAAATCGCAGGGTCTTTACCGACGGATACTATATATTCCGTCAGTAAAACGTAGTATTATACCGACGGATACATAGTTACCGTCAGTAAAAATAAATGAAAAAAAAAAATAAAGGGGAGCAGGCCTCTGGAAAAAATCGCAGGGTCTTTACCGACGGATACTATATATTTCGTCGGTAAAACATATTATTCTACCGATGGATATATATTTACTGTCTGTAAAAATAAACAAAAATATAAAATATATTATTAGAGACGGACTTTTGTATTACCGTTGGTAATAACATAAATTGCCGACGGACGGTTTTATTTCCGTCGGTAATAACCTATATTACCGACAGAATTAATTAATACCGTCGGTAAATATATATTACCGACGGATAATATGTAACCGTCGGTAATAAATATGCAAAAAAAATTAAAAAAATCAAAGTTATATTACCGACGGCAAATATTATTTCCATCGGTAAAATATATATTATTACCGACGGTATTATAAATTTCCGTCGGTAAAAACCCTATTCCTTGTAGTGGTTGAAGAACATCGGGTTTGGAGCCTCGATTCCCTCGAATAGCAATGTATATTCCACGACGCGAATGGCAATGGATTAACTTAGTGGGAATTAATCTCCTTCTTCCAATATTTCTCTTATTCTTCACTTAGAAAAACTAGAAAAAAACCTAATGAGTGTTGGTGGTGATGTAATATTCTTCATCTTTCTTTTAAGAGCAATGCTATTCAGCCCGAAGGTTTTCCTGATTCCACTTTGCCCGATTGACGGGGCAGCGTGCAACTGACGGTGTAAAAGACTTGAATGTGGCTAGTGGGTTTCAGCCACATGTCAATCGGGCCGCCAAAATCAGAAAAACCTAGCTTCGAGCTGAATAGCATTTCTCTTCTTTTATTTTTCTTAATTCTATGCATCCTCATATATGGCCGTTTTCATAAACCCTAGCCGTCCCGGCCTATGTTGTCCGTGTCTTTTACATGGCCAGCCACCCCCTTGTGGAAAGAGAGGTGGCCGGCCGGCAATATCATGCCAAAAAGATATTTTCTTACATTCGCTCACATTGTGTATCATAAATTTCATCTGCATATTTTCTAGGTAACCACACGAAAAGATATATATGGCTGTGATGCTTCAAGCTAACAATCGAGCTGCATGTCAGGGAGCACCACCCAAAAACACGTACATCAAGATCCAAAAAAAAAATGTACCATACCAGCCAACACCTTAAATTATGTTAACGATATTGTTTGTTCCATTAAGAACATTAGTTATGATAATTACGTCAAACTCAATTCCTCCCATTATTTTATAATGCATGTATCGACCTCAATAACCCATACAAAATAATACTTGGAAATAAATAAAAAATGATAGACGAAAAACAAAAATCTCCAAACACGTACTAGATGCATATGAGTGGCATGCATCTAGCTAGCCTCTTGATCATCTTAGATCATCATCGATCCTAGGTGGCCGTCCTGTCACATACCAGAATTAAAAGGAACACCCGTCTTCGGAATCCATGAGCTCCCCATTATAAACCGCCCAACTGTGAACTTGGCAGCCTGCTGGGAGTTCATGGACCTCAGTCCCTCCCACTTGACCCGGTTCTTGGTCACCGAACCCGGTCCAAAATTTCCGTACTCCGAATAGAATATGGTGTCAGGTGCGGAATTCCCGATCCACGGTAGCCACCCGGCAGGGCTAATAAAGCCTGCCATCATCGTCCTCATGAACACTGTTGTGGAGTAGGGCTTCCATGGCCTCCCGAGGTACACCTGCACCCCTGTGAGGTTACCGAAGGGCCACAGGGTACAGCCATGGAAGGATATCCCGGTGTTCTGGTTGGGGTCGACTTTCCCTTGGGCAGTGATGGTGTCTTGCTGTCCTGGGATGGGAACACGTGGTAAGATATTGCAGGCCTGGAAGACGACAGCCGCATTGCCGAAGATGAAGTCGACAGTGCCGTAGATGTTGCAGTCACGATAGAACTGTCGAAGGCTGTGGGCGTAGAGTGTGTCCTGATATCCGTCGAATTTGCAACGGTAGAAGACGGACCGATCCGAGTCCGACATCATGGCTACCGCCTGATGCTTCACCGCACCAGCAGTGTTCCGGAATCCCATGTCCCGCCCAATGAAACCCTTGCCAAAGACAGCTGCAAGCGCGCATTTAACAAAAATAATTCCAAATCGTGATAATTAATTAATGTCTTGCAACAGGCTCACAAATATCTTACAAATTATTAGGGGGCGGGGAGCCTGCACCCGAGATGCAGCAATAACGCTGCACTACCTCCTTGTTTTACCTACCTAGAAGTTTTGGAATTGGATGAAATTTGGTGAGGGTGTTGTCTAGGGTAAGGTGATCATCCTCACAAATTTTCATCAAATTCCAAAACTTCTAGAGGGGTCAAATGGTCGAAGCAAAATCTGCAGATTTTAACGGTTACTGCGGACGGCTGATTTTGCTTCGACCATTTGACCCGCCTAGAAGTTTTGGAATTTGATGAAAATTTGTGAGGATGATCACCTTACCCTAGACAACACCCTCACCAAATTTCATCCAATTCCAAAACTTCTAGGTAGGTAAAACAAGGGGGCGGTGCAGCGTTGTTGCTGCACCTTTGATCGGATGACCCAGCAAATTTTGACCCATTAATAACCCAGCACTCTTTGATGCACTTAGAGGTTATAGAATGGGCTGATTTTTTGTATACATGTCGTCTATGGTATGTTGATCATCCTCACAAAAAATCAGCCCAATCTAAAAACTCTAGGTACATCAAATCCGCTCTTCAAATCAACGGTTTTTTACTGTCAATTTTAACCGTTGATTTGAAGATCTCATTTGATGTATCTAGAAGTTTTAGAATGGGCTGATTTTTTCTGAGGATGATCAACATATCATAGAAAAGATGTCTACAAAAAATCAGCCCATTCTAAAACCTCTAGGAGCCTCAAAGGGTGCTGGGTTATTTGCTGGGTCAAATTTTGCTGGGTCATCCGATCCTGACCCATATATATATATATATATATATATATATATATATATATATATATATATATATATATATATATATATATATATTGAGAGAGAGAGAGAGGAATGCTTAGGTGCGGTTTGCGGTCCGTGCGGTCTGCAACCGTCCGATCCACCCGTCACGGGCATTAGACGCACGGAGTGGTGCATCGGACGGCTGCGAACCACAGACCGCACCTAAGCATTCCTCTCTCTCTCTCTCGATCTATATATATATATATATATATATATATATATATATATATATATATATATATATATATATATATAAAGAGAGAGAGAGAGAGAGAGGAATGTTACAGTGAGCTGTGAGCTGCCGGTTTAGAAAGTGAGCTGCGGGTATTTTGACCCCCCTAGGAGTTTTGGAATTTGATGAATTTTGGTGAGGGTGTTGTCTAGGGTAAGATGATCATCCTAACCAATTTTCATCAAATTCCAAAACTTCTAGGGGGGTCAAATGGTCGAACCAAAATCTGCCATCCGAAGTCACCTTTAAAATCTACAGATTTTTCTTCGACCATTTGACCTCCCTAGAAGTTTTGGAATTTAATAAAAATTGGTGAGGATGATCATCTTACCCTAGACACTACCGTCACCAAATTTCATCAAATTCCAAAACTTCTAGGGGGGTCAAAATACCCGCAGCTCATTTTCTCCTTCTGCAGCTCACAGGTCAACGTAACAGCCCTCTCTCTCTCTCTCTCTCTCTCTCTCTCTCTCTCTCTATATATATATATATATATATATATATATATATATATATATATATATATATATATATATATATATATATATATATATATTAGCTTTGTTTTAGCTACGCTTGGGTCCACGGAATTAAAGTTTGTTCAAAAATGATCCTTTAACAATTGTACGTAAACGATATCTTATGATAACCATTATTTTTGAAGTGGATTTTGAAAAAGATAATTGCACCCTTTCATCCAAACGATATTTCACATTTTTTACACGTAAGTTAGAGAATATTTTCTAACCGTTTTTTATGATGTATTTTTTTAAATACCTAAAATAACCATGAGATCCTCCTACATTAATTCATAGTATATGCTACACTGCCATAGGTTGCTACAATGATTTTGTTGTAGCTGCTATAGTGATTTTCACGTGGTTGATAGAGAAATTTCTTCGTCGTTGCTATAGTGAAAACACTATAGCACTAGGTACTATTTGTACATATACTTTAGTACCATTTTAAATCATTGTAGCAGCTACAATAAAATCTTTGTAGCAGCTATGATAATTATTGCAGTTTCTACAGAGATTTAGTCATGGTTGCTACAGTGAAATCACTATAGCATTAACTACTATTTTGAACTACTATTTTGTATATTTGAGTACCATATTAAATTAGTGTCAGAAATTGAGTATCATTTTATATATTTGAGTACCATATCGAAATCACTATAGGGAATTGAGTACCATTTTTAATCTGGGTATCATTTTATATCACTGTAGAAATTTGAGCATCATGTGTATATCTGAGTAACATTTAAAATCATTGTAGGGAATCGAGTACCATTTTGTATATCCTGCGTACCATTTTAAAATTTCTATAGCACTTAGTATCATTTTAAACCAATATAGCTGCTATAGTGATTTCACTGTAGCTGCTACAGGGATTTAAAATGATACTTAGTACTATAGTGATTTTATTGTTGTAGCCACGATGAAATCTTTGTAGCAGCCACAACGAAATTATTTCAGCAGCTATAGTTATTTTACTGTAGCAGTTATAATGAAATCACTATAGTACATAGCTATAGTGATTCTATTATCAGTTTTGAAACTAACTGTTTTATGGGAGAGCAATATTTTTGGTTAATGGAATGGTAAATTGATAAATTTGATAGAATTTTTTTTTTTGAGAACCTCTCCGAAAAAAGAAGGGAGGGTTAGGCAACCCCCAACGAATTATATTAATAAATCAAGAGACTGTCTTGTTACAAAAGGTAGTAGCCTTAAGACTAAACTTCTCTATCAAAGGAATAATCCAAAACTTGAAGATTGAGATCACCAATCTACACAGCTCATCTACCCCCGCAGTCTTGCTATTGAAATTACGATTGTTACTCTCTAGCCTGAGAACCCAAATAATTCCCATTGCCAAAATATCCCAAGGCAGGTTTGGAATTTATCTTCTATGCCATGTACTCCACATAGCCTTCATACTTCTCGGATGTGAATTGATATCACACTTCGCCTCGAAGTGATCCCACACCTGCCTTGCAAAAGGATAGCCGAGCAACAAATGGGAAGCATTCTCCTCTTCGATATTACAGAAGGTACAAAGTGACTCTATCACTTGTGGGTTCTTCCGCTTCAAGAGGTTCACCATGGTGAGGATCTTATTCCTAGCTGCTAGTAAGGAGAAGATTTGGACTTTCGCTAGAGCCTTCGTCTTCCATATATCCCTTGATGGTTGAAAGCGCTGTGTTGGGGGAAGAAGATTGTTGTAGAAAGATCTCACTGAAAAGACTCCCGAGGCTGTCCAGCACCATCAGATTTCGTCTACAACTAGGAGATTATTGTTGCTCATATATCCTGGGCGTGGATTTTTTTATTAACATTGATAAAGATGATTTTGGTTATTGCTTTAATTAAACTATTGGTTTGATATATGTTAATTTATATGTAATAAGGACCCTAGGGAACACAATAGGCCATTCAGGTGCATGGTAGGCCCATTCTTGGGAGGCCCAATGGACTAGTCCTGTGTAGACCTAGACTAAGTTCACAATTTTGGTGATATTGGTTGCTTCACCGGGAATAAGCTATTGGTAGGTAGAAGAATGTGGTAAAGTCTTCATCACGGAAATGTTGGATCTCCATTCACCAGACCAAGTACGATGATCATATTGAACAGAAACTAAGACGGTGCACAGATCAGTGTATCAGAGACTGGTGCATAAACTACCTTACTACTGTAGATAGTTTGTCCTTCATCTTTAAGGACCATATACAGTAAACCAACTAACTATGTAGTACTTTGATGTACCCACATGTGTGGACCTTCTGTAGTCCAATACCACGGTACGTTGGGTTACCCGACTGGCACTGGAGTGGCATGCAACCTCTACAGGTTATTCGACATCCAAAGTTGGATGAGTGCTTTTTTATGAGTCAATCTGTCCATATAATTAATCCAGGCCTATTGGTTATCTGTATGACTGATGATGTTTCTGATACTAGGCATACCACTGGAAGGTATGTTGTTTTATAGATGACAAGTTATCAAATCCTAGTCAGATGATCGATCGGATTCTGACGGTGCTCCCCACCGCCTGAGTCGAACCATGGCACCAATAACATAAAGGACTAAATATTATTAGAGTATGGTAGAGAACAGGGTTATAAGGGAGTAACAAAAGTTTATGATCACTAGAGTTCAACTCGTGTCGTACTCTGGGTGGCTACGCGGGTTAATTGAATTAGGGCTGATTAGCGAAATGGATTAGGGCTAATTAGCGAAACATTCGGTGTGTCACCAGAATAGTTAATCAGGGATTTGGTTGGACCTAAAGATCCTAAACCCTAAAGATTATATCCTGTTGTTGCTGTAGAAATTGTTCCTCGACCCGGTTAGATACGTTAGATACGAAGTAGCATGATGGAGCACAAGCTCAAAACCTAAAAACCTAATTCATAAGTGTTAAATACTGAAATATAACTCAGACCATATTAAATATGGATCTTAAAATGAGCAAAATAATTCCAGGAGCTCATTGACACTAACGGAACTCAATTCCGAATAGCACACCTCACTCCATCTCTCTATTAACGGTCTCTCAATATAAGGGTATTTTCAACCAAAGTGTCTAGGAGATAAAAGAAAGCCCTAACAGAACCCCCTTCTCCCTCTTTGTGGTTTTGACCAAGGAAGAAAGATGAAGAAAAAGGAAGAAGAAGAAGAAGGAAAGAGGAAGAGAAAGAAGAAGAGAGAAGAAGAGAAGAGGAGATCTCATGGCTCGCCATCGTCGATCTTCGCTATGTGTAATCCTCCGTCAGCGCGTCATCCTTGCACTAAGAGATAGGACGTCACGGGTTCCTCCCATCGCTAAGGATAAGATGATATTCTATAACATCCCTCTCGGTTTATGTACAGATCATCATCAACCATTGTTCCGCTCTTCTTGGATTAAAGATCCAGAAGGTATGATGATTCTAAACACTTAACTAGATGCATTCATGTAGATCCTTCGTAGATTTTTTTTTTTTGAGGGGTAAAAAATAAATAAATTAATAAAAGGGGATAGATACATCACACAACTTACTCAGAGCAAGTAAGCAGGATCAGAGGAAACCAGATCCCTATAGTAGACAGACTAACAAAGTAGCTACCGACGGTATCTGGTCCCTAAGCAAAAGATAAATCCCAAAACTAGCAATATCACCTATACTCAGGTTGAGTAGATACAAAAATGTATCTTCCCATCGGGTAAAGAGAGTAGATCTTCATAGCTCTCCAATCGCCAAATCGAGGAACTAGAAAGGCATGGGCCCTCCAAAAATCTTGATATGATTTTGGTCTTCCCCATCGGGTAAAGTGGCTAGCTCTGCATAGCTCCCAAAATCCAAGTCGAGGAACTAGAAAGGCTTGGGCCCTCCAAAACACTGAGAAAAGCTAGAGCTGCAAATCTCCCATTCACGAAGATGAGGAATTAGAAGGGCTTGGGCCCTCCACAGCAATCACAACATCACTAAACCCAAAGCCCACAACCTAGTTAAAACCCACTCCTCAACAAACCCCACTGCTGGAACTAACCAAAAAGACCCACAGCAAGCAAGAAAATGAGCAACAAGTACCCGGACCTCCACCTAGACCTAAGAATCCCCAAACTCCTAGTCTCCTACAGCCACCATCAGCCCACCGCAGGGCCAACAACTGTGTCCCCTGATTCCATCTCCTCCCAATCAAGCACAGAAAAACCCATTTGGATATAAGGTGCCCACGCAGTAATAAGAACATCAGCAATCAGCAACACTCCTTTATTGCTGTTGTTCCAAGTTATCTCACAACATATCGAGCCATAATTTTCGATAAAACTTCCATAACTGAGCAAACTTTATCATCATACATTCTACTGTTGTGTTGGATCCATATTGAAAAAGCCACAGTAGTAAGAAGGAACTTCGCCACCACTTAGGAGGGGAAACCGAGTTCCAAATAGCCTTTGCCCAACTTTTAATAACCCTTGAATTCCAGATCGAATCCCAAGCAAATTGAATTCCATTGCCCATTCTATTCAATCTTAGAATATCAGCCGGCTCAATCGGGTCTATAGGGATACCCTGAACCAATCTAAAGAATGCTGCAATTGCTAATTAGTTTGCTGGATTTGGAAGGAACCAGCCTCAATCAACAATCCAATTGCTCAAATCTGGCCACCCAGATTGCAAATCCTGAATAGAATGGAGGCCCACAATTTGAATCAGACTCCTCCCATCAACCCAAGGATCCCTCCATCGATCAATACTAAGATCCTTCGTAGATCTTAGTATGCCTCTATGGTGTCCACACATATGCTAGGTTCATAGATTTTCATGTAGATTGTTTTCTGGAATAAACATGATGAAACATATACCACCCGATCTTCATATCTATGTTTTGCTTCCGCTGTGACTCTAGTATAAGGATTAAAGTCCAACAGTCATCTCTATAACGTGCATATACAAACTAGGGGGGCCAACCCCTACGTAAGGGTAAAGAGAAGGGGGAGGCGGACCCTATTGGTTTGGTACATCGGAGCGCGCAAGGGAAGCAATTCTCATGTCGGAAATCAATACTGATCATGGTTGTGCTATATTCTTTTACTAGATCGTGAATGGACGGCTTTCAATCATATTATAAGTGCATGCAACTATCAAGAGATTATCAGAGAATTACCTCTCGGGTCTTATGAATGCCCGAGGTGAAAAGCCGCACAAATTCATCTTGGTAGAAGATGAATTTATCGATGAAGCAAGAATACCTCGCCGCCCGTCAAGAGCATCTTCTATTCCCATCCTCATCATGAGCTTGGATGGCTTGTGGGAGCCGATTTTCGGATCCATGTCCTTCTTCTCCCGCAAGGAAGCCTCCATGCGAAGTGTCTTTCTTTCCTTTCCCTTCTTCCTCTTTTCTTCTCTTTCTTTCATCTCTTTTTCCTCTCTTTTTTCTCCCCTCTCTCCTTGGACGAAATTCATATCTTCTAGTCCATGAGAGGACGACTAGGGTTTGTTAAAACGCATCCTAAAGAGATAAAGACCAAGATAGAGATAGAGATCAAGATAAAGATAAGGTTCCTCCAACCCCTTTATCTGAAATCCCTAGAAATAGGGATAGAGATAGAGATAAGGATGAGGAAGCGGATAAAACTCTCCCGACTTCCTTATCCAAAATCCCTAGAGATAAGGATTGAGATAGAGATGAGGGAGCGGATAAGACTCCTTCCAACCCCCTAACCTAAATCCCTAGATTGTAGACATCTTTAGGGGGGGCGGTTTTCATTAATGGAGAGAGGGAATCCCCTCTCCATTAATAGGTTGGCCACCTATGGTGTAGGCCCCTACATGGCAGGCCACTTAATAGAGAGAGGAGTCATCTTTCTCTCTCCATTAATATGGTCAGCCACTATGTGGCTCGTGCCACTTGGTGATCAATTCCTGAGGATGAGGGAATCTTCATCAAGCTTGGATCCCTCCCTTCTCTATTACATGGTCTAATGACGCATATCTCATGTGCACATCCCATGTGGCATAAGCACTTAAGCAACCTTAGTGGGCCCTACTAGTAGTGACACCTAGGATTCCTAATCTAATTAGGATTTTATAAGGAGTGGACTTTAGAAGGTCCAGTCAGGTAAACCTAACTCAAGTAAACCCTAATCCTCCCCATGTACTAACCATGCACTAGGACCGAGCAGCTCATCTGTATAAATAGGCTAGGAGATAGAATATATGGGAACCTCAATGACCTCGGCTTTAATTGAAGATGTGTGTGACCATTTCATGACAACACCATCCTCAATTAACCATGACCACAACCACTACTAGGTCACGGCTACACTCCGTTGTCCCTTGGATATTATGCAAGAACCCTTCTCTACTGTGTTGCACTTAACCCCTCCTACTTCCGGTGTCCGTGAAACTATCTGGGATCAAAAGACTATTCCTCCCGATATAGTACACCCACTTGAGTTATAACTTTTCCAAGTCCTTGTGATCATCATCTTTAACTTAGAAGCATCTAGCCAGACTTGATGATTAGCCTTTCATAGAAGTTTCTCAAGAAGACACCTTACTCTTCTCAAAGTGTGAGGAATTCCCAAGCATGCCTTTGTTTCCCAGTATCTAGTGCAGGCCACCCAACCTACCCAGATTTAGGTCTGCAATAGACTGCACTGTTTGGTAGATCAAAGTGACAAGTATCAAATCCAGAATCCAAAGGACATCCTAATATTTAGGGATTAGTTAACCAGTAGAAGAGTAACCATAGTCTTTGTGGGTGCAAAAAATGGCTAAGCCTAACGAGCCAACAGAAACCCGTGCCTTCAAAGTCCATGAGGGCAACTCATGGATCACTAGCAGGCCTGTAGAGGCTTGAGTAGAATGTGATCCGCGAGTGCAGCTTGTGGATCATCAGTAGGGTAGCAGGGGCTCATATAGTCCGGAGCCCACCAAGGCAGCTTGCGACCTGATCGAGGACAGCCAGCAGATTGAAAGATGATATGTGGACCAGTCACAAGGTGCTACATGGAGAAATCACAGCCTGCTTCCTCCCAAGCTAGGGGAGAACGATACGTGGACCAACCATGGGGTGCCACTTGGATCGACCACAACTCGACACCTCTGCGGGGAGTGGGACCTATAAATATAGCAGAAAGCAATAGTAATTGGGACCTTCTGGGGGACTTTAGGACCTGCTCTGGATCCCTTACTACTTGAGGAAAGTCAGGCTTTGGGTGAGAGTAGCAGAGCTCCACACCGCAGACCAGAGAAAGGTCATGTCTCTCCCTCTATATTCTAGTTATACACCCCTCTAGCTATAGCCAGACCACTTGTACTACCCCCCCTCAGCCTATCGAGGGGTAGTTCTACTCCTTCGGATCTAGTGGATTAAGGTTGTGACTTACCACATGGAGGCGTAGGCTATGTCCAAACTTCAACAACAAACCTTGTGTCTCCTCTCCTTAATCTCTACTTTCCTCACTCTCATCTCAAGCTATACATCTACTACTTACTCAACACCATATCAATTGACCATGGGAGGAAGTCTTCCGATGGTAATAGATTTTCCCCCCACAGTCTTAGTGATAGCTTAATTAGACTTGGTTTACTCTCTTGATTCTGTTTGGTGCACTCAAAGCACACCAACACATTTGGCTTAGAGTCAACTACACCAATGGTCAAGATAGACCATCTCTCCGTTATGAGAAGACAAGAGTGTTACAATCTTTTAAATCGGGTATCTAATTCGAAAACTGACTGCAAACCTTCTGAGATGTGTGAACTGGTGCACTCAAATCTTCTGTGTACTGATCTTATCAATACACTTGAGTCACCTAGTACAACTCAGAGGACAAGTAATAAGTAAAAACTGAGTAAGCTATGAAAAGATGCAATGTCTATTATTCAAATAACCAAAGTTAGGTACAATGGTATTTGACATTATCGAACACAAAATCAAACAGGCCCTAGCTAGTTTTTAGCTTTCTCAGCCCCCTCTTCTTTTTTTCTCTCTCGTTTCTCTCCCACGTTGCGTGTGCGACTTGGACTTGTTTCTTATCTACCTCATGTGGTAAATCAAAGACAGAGAAGATTCGTCATATAGAGGCAATCATAGATCCATCGATGAGGTATCGTGCATCGTGTGAAATTAGGTGAACTAGAACGTGCTTCTCGTAATCTCTTGTACGTTGTTTAGATTTTACACAGAAGATTTATGATGCTTCATTGTTGTGGGAACTATAGGAATCCAAACAACCTCAAACTAGATTCAACAGTTGTGTCTTGAACTCCTCTACCTCTAGTCAAAATTTTAACCCAATCAGAGTTCAGGATCAAAAGTTAGGGCTATTGTACTTAAGCCTCTCCGAGCAGATCCGAGCCCATGACCTCCATCGACAAAGAATAAATTTGTCGCAGTGAAAGAATCCATATGAAGGTATGACTTCTAACCTATAGATCTAGTGTAAATATAGATCATGCATGCATGCTAGATTGTTCTTTTTGCTAAATCAACGTTAGGGGGTCTCGTAGTTGCTATGCTAGATACATACATGCACATGTATAGGGTGTTTCAATAAAAAATTTAATGTACAACACACAACACCCACGTTATTTGGACCTACTCTTTGCTTCTACTGTGAGCCTCTACCATAGGTTTATTTCCAACAGGTTAGTTACCCTTATACCCCTAAGGTTTTTAGGAAAATAAACTTGGCCCCAGCCCAATCCCCCCCCCCCCCCCCCCCCGCGTGTTACCGACTCCACGCCAAAGGAAAGACTGCCTTATCTTGTCGATCCTCTCAATCACCCAAGAAGGGAAGTAAAAGAATGATAGGTAATAAGATGGAATGGCAGAAAGGACCGCATTCACCAGGACTAGTCGCTCGCCCATAGAGAGAAATCTGCCTGCCATTTCTCTAGTCTCACATCAATCTTCTGAATTAACTTCTCCCAATCTTCTCACCGCAAAGCCCTCTTGCTGACCGGGATCCCTAGGAATTTCATTGGTAAGAATGCCTCCCTACAGTTTAGTAGCTTAACAAATGCAAGACCAACATTGCCATGACCGATAAATTAGAGGTTGCTCTTGAGGAAGTTAATCTTCAGACCCGAGGACAACTCCCTGCCATAAATAAGGATCTTCAAGGAGGTCAACTTGAATGGACAAGCATATGTGAAGAGGAGGGAGTCGTTGGCGTAATGAAGGTTGGAAGTAGACCAACCGAATCCTCCAATATGCACCATTCATAAGCCTCTTGTGGTTCACTTTGCGGATGACTGCATCAAAGACGTCTACCACCAAAATGAAGAGATAAGTCAGGAGAAAGTGGACAGCCTTGCTTCAATCCTTTGTGGACTTTGAGTTCTATATCCTTTGCAACTCATTCACCAAGCATGCAATCTTCGATGAGAAAAGTATTTCCCGAATCCAAGCCAACCAAAGGTCCGAGAAGCCCTTCCCTCGCAATAGATCGAGAAGAAAGTCCCACTGTATTTGATCAAAAGCCTTCTCGAAATCAAGTTTCAGAAGAACCCTATCCTGATTTGATTCATGAAGGTGGAAGATGGTCTCTTGAGCCGCTGCCACGCGATGAGAATCATCCTCCCTTAGATGAAGGCCGTCTAGGAAGGGAACACTAGGAAACAGATATTGGCTACCAACCTATTTTAGAGTACCTTCGAAAAAATATTGTAGAGGCAGTTTGCCAAACTAATTGATTGAAAGTCCCGAATGCTCTCTGCACCAACCTTCTTAGGCAAAAGAATGACCCACGAATAGTTCAAGCAATAGATGCATACCTTGACTCCAAAGAAATCGGTGAGGAGTCGACATAGGTCCGATTTGAGAATCTCCCAAAAATTCTGGTAGAAGCTCATGCCCAAGGCATCCTAGTCAATGGACACGTACGATTGATCGTCCGCTCGAAAATACTCCTAAAAAAAGAACATCGCCCCATGAAAGATCTCCGATGTCGAGGATAGTGTGCTGTCATTCTTTACCATGAAGGAGATGAAGTTCTTGCGACGTCGACCGTTGGCGACTCTGTGGAGGTATGAGGTGTTGGCGTCACCCAATTTGACCCAGTATTCCCTGGATCTCTGTCTCCACATGACGTCCTCCTTCCGGAGGATGCCTCCCAAGGTCGAATTTAGCCTTGATAACTCCACTCTCTCCAATTCCATCATTGGGTTCACCTCTCTCCATACCTCCGATGCTTGGATGGAGGTTAGGATAGAGGCCTATTGTTTGGTGATGTTCTCGAAGTGCTCTCTACTCCAAGCCTTAAGTTTCTTCTTGACATAAACAAAGCTTATGGGTTATATTCAAAGCTGAATTATCCAACTGACCGGTCTCATTCCACTACCCCTCCAGCAAGCCATAAAACCCCTGTTCGAGTGTCCACATCATCCAGAACCGAAAGGGTGGTCGGACTGATGGTATTGATTTCGTCGCCAAGGGGATGGGGGCATGGTCGGAAATATAGGAAACAAGCACACACTGACTGGTTCCCAGAAAAAGGACGTCTCGATCCACATAAATAAGAAACCGGTCCAACCTGGCCAGGATCGAGTCCTCCCTCTTGTTGCTCCAGGTATAATTGTGCCCTAAAAGTGGTAAATCCAGGAGCTCCTACTGCCAAATAAATTCTTAGAAGGCTCGCATGGCTGAAGAATCTCCATCGCTCCCGAGTCTCTCCCCTGCTCCTATCGTGACATTGAAGTCCTTGGCTATGACCCATGGTCCAAAAAAGTTCACCCTAAAATAGGATAGTTCCATCCAGAAATCATCTCCTCTACTATATATAGTCCGTCAGGCCATAGACAGAGGAGATCATCCACTCCTTCCCATCTAACCGGTTCATCAAAATAAAAGATAGGGAAAAAACTCCCACTATCAAGTTCTTCAGAAGGAAAACGTCATCACTATAACCAACTAGGATTCCGCTAGCCGATCCCATCGCATCTTTTGCCTCCCATCTATCTATCTTCCTAGTACTCAAAGAATGAAAGAAGTGGTTTGTAGGATTCTCCCTCTTAGACTCCTAAATGCAGATGATGTCAACGTCATGAATTGAAGCAAAGGTGTTGGCCATGGTCGCTCTCTTCTTCTCTGACTTCCCCAATCCTTGAACATTCCATGAAAGGATCTTCATCAAATAAGGGAAACAACCAATGTCAAGACAAAGCTAATTTCACCCTCTTCACCTCCATGTCTCTAATTGAATCCAAAAAGAAATGAACCCCATCTAGTTTTGGAGATGTAATAAAACCACACTTCTTGGCAATATCAACTATTACATCATCTTCAAGAAGTGACAATGGTAATGACACAGAAGGGTCGGCCAGGTCCAATTCCAAAAGACGCATCTTTAAAAGTACTAGAGCTTGAGCCAACAGTGGGTCCTCTATGGAACGTTGCAAAACCTGTTGAAAACACTTCCTTGATGCGTACTGTTGTTGTGTTTCCCCCGCACCAGCAAACTGCTCCTACCCCCCCAAAAGCCACCCGTCATGCTTTTCTTACCCCTAAGGAGTACCTGTGAGCACCAATAGAGGTAGTCAGATTCCCCTGAATACAACAAGGTTCTATCCTCTGTAATCGGTGTGATCTCCTCCATGGACGGTGACCACAAATGCTCTTGCGCCCCATCCACGATCAGGTTGTCATGGCACTCCAGGGTACCCATGGGGAGGTGATCAACGAAGGGGTTGCCAATGGGTGCCCGCACCTCCGCATCGCTACTGGAGAATCCCGGAAAGGAAAATTTTGAACTGAAAACATGGTCACTGGTAATGGATCGTTCCCAGGATGGCAAGAGATATCGAAATCCCACGATATTTGCCAAAGAGAGGGCATCCCTGGTTCGGTACCACTGCCTTGGCCCTGGCTTGGCACCACCGCCTTTCCCGCCATCTCTACCGCCTCCCTTGCTCTGCCTCTTGATTGGGCCGCCACCACCAAGGAAACTAAGGGTCTCAATGAGGTTTGCCGAAACCTCATCGAGTAGAGAAAAGCAACCACTGGTGGACCAAAGCCAGGTGGGATCACTGGGTCCACTATCTGTGCAATCCCACTATGACTTACGCCATGGTCCACCGGGGAACTCGCCCAAGAGGCTATGAGGTAGAGGAAGAAAAGTACAATCCTCCAGAAATTGGGTATCAGACGCACCTTGAAAATTTCGCATCTATGGTAGAATTGGATCGAAGGGGGGACCAGGATCAGCTCATAATAGATGAGTGTGGCTTAGCATAAACGACGGTGAGTGATCGAGGGGTGGACATTGAAATATTGCCGGACCTGACTGTAGGATTCTAGCACCTCTCGAATAGAGTCCTCACCACAAACGTCGAATGGCAGGTCAAAGATTGTGACCCTCACCGCAGCTCTCCTCTACTTGCAAACTACCATGCTCAGCTCATCCCACTGCCGAAATGATACCGAGATAGCCCCTAAGTCCCGCACCCCCCGTGCGATCTTGATCTCCAAGAATTGTTGGAATAGGAATTCAACCAGGAATTCCCCATTGTTGATCTCCTACGCCGGCCATGTCCACGATCCTTACCAAGCCTGATGAAGGAAACCGAAGAAATCGGTCGCGGAGACTGAGTGGTGAAACACCCGGCACACTTTCGATCTAGACAGAATCTCCATCATCTTCTCACGCTGGAGATCATCTCAAAGAGTGACCGAATCCCCAGGCCCTGAGGACTCCGAAGATACAGAGAGGTGCCGGTGGGTAGCCGATCCATCCGTAGCGAAAGGAAGTGTGGCCCAGTTCACCACAGGCGAAACAGACAAAGGCGTTCCTGCAGTCGGCGATAAGGTGATCCCTCTCGCCGCACTGGTGGCACCGCCGTCTGAATCGCTGGCTCCTACAAACCTCCTTGTCGGAGCTGCCCGCCAAATCACTAGTACTGCCGACCGTGGACCCGAGGACTTCACCGCATCGGTGTAGGAGTTCGAAGCCCTCGGATGTTGAGGTGGTTGGGGATGAGGAGTAGGAGGGTTAAGGGTGACACCCCTGAGATGCTTATCTCGGGAACGATGCCCATCGGAACCTCCCACAGGACCCCACCCCGTTTGTGTCGCCCCTTGAGATCTCCTCTCTCCTCGTGAACTCCCCGCTCCTCGATATCGCCCCATCCCCTTCGATCATCCTCTTTTGACTAATTGTCGAGTTCGTATTATTTGATAATTTTGGTAGACATATATGTCTTTAAACAATGATTTTGTTAGAAATCGAGGGCGGTTCTAATGTTCTATAGAGGTACAATAGCAATTTTTATAAATTAAATAACTTACAATTACCATATTAGTCCTTTAAGTAACCAATTGAGCCGTTGCAATTAATATGTTGAACCATGGGCGATGGATCAAGACCAACATAGACGATAATATTGTCTTAAATGAAACTTTTAATGAACTGTGTGCTATCAGTCCCTAAGTAATAATATGGAATAAGTAGTGCGTGTGTGTGTATATAAATATATATATGGGTCGAGATCGGCTGACCCAGCAATAACCCAGCACCCTTTGAAGCACCTAGAGATTTTAGAATGGGCTGATTTTTTATAGGCATGTTGTCTATGGTATGTTGATCATCCTCACGAAAAATCAGTCCATTCTAAAACCTCTAGATGGATCAAATGCGCTATTCAAATCAACGATTTTTGAATGTCAATTTTAGCCGTTGATTTGAAGAGCGCCTTTGATGCACCTAGAAGTTTTAGAATGGGCTGATTTTTTGTGAGGATGATCAACATACCATAGACAACATGTCTACAAAAAATCAGCCCATTCTAAAACCTCTAGGTGCATCAAAGGATGCTGGGTCATCTGATCCTTGCCATATATATATATATAGGGGGTTGCTTGGTTGTGGTCTACGGTCCGTGTCCGCAGCCGTCCGATGAACCCGTCGCGTGCATCGGATGCATCGCAGATCGCATCGGGCGGCTGCGGACCTGGACCGCATTCAAGTATATATATATATATATATATATATATATATATATATAGAGAGAGAGAGAGAGAGAGAGAGAGAGAGAGAGAGAGAGAGAGAGATTACGTACCAAAAGTAGCGGTCGTGTATGTTGGTGTGCCGTCAACAAAATTCAAGCGACCGGAGACAATGGTCGCATCCATGCCATCACCAACCATCATAACGTTCCATTTGGCCGAATCAACATTAACATTCTCATAGTAAGTTCCCTTCTTCACGTAGATCACAAACCTCTTATTGCTTTTCGGGGGGACCTTCGACAGTGCTGCCGTAATGCTCCGATAATTCCCCGACCCATCCTTTGCTACCACTAAGTCTGCAACTTTTCGTGGGTCCACGGAGCTCTCTGCAAGCAGCCTCCTATCAGCTGGAGACAGCCACGAGGGCGATCCATCGGAGTAGGAGTCGGAGTGACTCATCAAGCGCCGTAGCTTAATTGAACCCAACATGCTGGCAAACTGGCCCAGGATGGCAAGGCTATTGCTTGTGAACTCTGTAGAGTTTCGCAGAGACCCAGCTACCAGTGTGGTCAGCTCGGTGGTGGCATTGGCGAATCCATCTATGCATGTATGTTGGTCGGTGATGGAGGCACTCAGCCACGTCCTGAGGTCATCGATGACCCCATCCAATGAGAGATCGGTGGGTGAGATGCAGCCGCTGAGGTGATCGATTGCTAATCCCAGCAGCTGCTCGCAGTTGGAGAGAGCCGTCAGGGACATCCTATCTATATCGATGTGTCCCCCGGTACGGAGCCCCTCGAAATGCTTCAAGGCCTTGGAGAGCTCGTCCATGGCCACTTGGACCGACAGGTGGAAGAGCTTGAGAGGGTCGAGCCCAGTGGAGTTGGCAAGGGGGGAGAGGCTAGCGAGGCACGAGCCGGGGTACAGCGTCGTCTCACATACTACTTTGATGGAGGTGGAGAGGGGTTCAGTAGTGGTGGAGCTCGGGTTGTTATCAGAGCCATGGTTTGTCCCGAGGATGCAGGCTCCGATAACGATTGCGACGAGGATCAGCGTGGATACGGCTATGATGGAGACCCGCCGTCGTGTTTTCCGGCGATGATGCTCGAGGGTGGCCTGGTCGACCTCGTTGAACTTGCTGTAGGCTCTCATCAAAGCCATGGTTGCTTAACTAGTTAGCTATGTGGTGGTCGGGGAGTTGCTCGATCGTGGGTTGGAGCTAGCTAGGAGCATATATAGAGCCTCAGGGTCACGTTTTAATTAATTAAACTTAGTTGCATGTTGACGGGGAGGAAATTAAGGTGCCACAATGATGATAATGCCAAAGTGGCAGACGTGCGGACCAGTATCCGGTTGTAAGTCGATCCAGCTTGATCATGGCTCTCATGTATTTATGTTCTCGTGGCGTGAGGGCACATTTTTTTTATTTATTGTCAATCGGCCTGGACGATGAATGGGTCAGCCCATGACAGAGTTAGGCCCACACGTGGTGGCCTCCCACTAATAATAAACATAAAACTGCCAAGATGTTATGAGATCTTCCCATCATGTGGATTGTCCACCGTAAGATCTCCCCTATAGATTAGGGTATCCCATAGATTGTTTGGGCCCCAAGTAAGCTTACCCTATAAATTATATACGACCCCTTTAGGGTGGGGTACGTTTTCGGTATATCGCATCTTCCATACGTTAACACGTTATCAGCACGGTTAGCCGAGCCGGGCCAAGAGAGAGAGAGATCCCGTCGCAGAATGAAGAGAGAAGAGAAGAGAGAGAGCTAGGACAGGAAATCGGAGAAAGACAACAGCAACCGGCGG
>OX393558.1:71014191-71016691 GCA_947650365.1 Chamaelirium japonicum | reverse complement strand
CTCTCTTCCTCTCTCTCTCTCCTTTTACGACCCTCGGACCCCTACCCTCATCGGTTGCCTCCGTGCTGCCTTCGAGGAGTCCGACAGTCAACCCCCTTCCGGCTTATCTCTCTCACACTGCAGATCTCTCTCCCTCTCCCAGATCTGGACCTCGCCGGAGGAGATCTGGTGTTGTTGCCAGCATAACTCGCGGTCGGGCCTGGCTGCGGTTGCTGGAGGAGCTAGCCACCGGGCGCCGGTCCCCTTGCGAACGCCACCCCCATACCCTAGATCTGATTCCTCTCTCTCTTCCTTTCTCTCTTTCTCTCTCTCTCTCTCTTTGATTTAGGGTTACTTTTTTTTCTCTGTTTCAGATTGAGGAGGCCGAGGTCGAAGTCGTCGAAGAATCAACCCCTGATCTCTCTCTGTTGCTCTCTTTCTCTATCAGTCCTGATCTCTCTCTGCTGCTCTCTTTCTTTAATGTTTTTACAGGTAGGACGCATCTCTCTCTCTCAAATCAGTCCTGATCTCTGTTGCTCTCTTTCTCTAATTTTTTTTGTTTTTGAATTTTTTTTTTTTTGAAGGATTGCGATCGGACTCTTGGTATCGACACGCCACAGCCCTTTCGTCGACCCACAAGTAGGAAGCCTCTCTCTATCTCTTTCAAATCAGTCCTAATCTCTCTCTATAGCTCTCTTTCTCTAATGTTTTTGAATCTTTTTTTTTTGAAGGATTGCGATCGGACTCTTGGCACATGGTTTCGCAAATAAGGAGAGCAAGTTCTCTTCCCGTCCCTCAACCCCCACAGGTGGTACATCATTCCCCTCCCCCCCCCTCTATCTCTCTCATGGTTTTCTTTTTCCTTACGCTTTTCTTGGAATACAGGAGCTCTTAGATTACAACAATCCAAGAAGAAATCATTGGGAATTTAAACTTTTTTTCTTTTATTTTCCCTTTTAAGTGTTCTTTGCTTGATCCCATTGTATTGCTCATTGTAACAGTTTTTCTCCAATTGTTTTTTGGTTTTGTAGATTTTTAATGTCTTTTTCTATAAAATTTCCTCAAGAATTTTTTTGGGGACTGTTAGTGGTTATGGGTTCCATTTGTAGGACATGACTGATGGGCTTCTCTGATTTTCAATAACTTTTGTTTCCTTTCTCTGATTTTTTTCACATGTTTTTTACTCTTATTTCCTATCTCATCACTCTTTTTTTTTTGTGTGTATCACATAGCAAAGCACAGTGGCTGTGGGAAACTAGATGTAGATGGGAAGTTTCCCCTCGGACACTTGGAGTTCTGTCCATAGAGATTCCAGGGAGAAACTTTGATAGGTGCTCTAATGTAACTATCATGCAACTACAAGCTGTGAAAATTTCCATATATAGCTCAAGTTTTTTTTTTTGGCTAATTTTGTCATTGTATGCTTGCTATTTTGTTTGCTATTCATTTGCTTCCTATTGAACTATTTATGAATGAATATTATCAGGTTTATGATATGCTTTAAAGAATGTTTGATAACATCTTTCTGTCTCACTAAATAGAAAATGTTTAATATGCTTCATCTATCACTGAAAGATTGTAGGCAGCTAGCTATTGATGGTGTTACTTATATTACCTTTCAGGGGAGAATAATTGTCTAAAATGGAAATAAAGTCGGGACCCTAAAGTCTGCTTCCCTTGCCGTAGAATCCGACTACTTATGTGCAAATGGAATTACTTTCGATGTATTTTGAATACACAAGTGAATATTATGTAATGTGTATTGTGACAAGGATCTGATTGCTAGAAATGGGTTATGAGCAAGCAGAACACGGTTTCGGCAGCAACTCTAGGAGCGTTCGAAATGCAAGCAGTAGCATTGAGGCTGTTCGGCGACAAAGCCATGTTGTACAAATGTACGATTTTGGACTAAATCATCGGTTTCTTTTTTGGGCCAAATCATCAAAGTTCTTTTAGGGTTTCAAATTCATGGGTTTATGTTCAGTTCTTCTTAATTGTCACAACTGATTTTGGTTGCTCAAACATCTCTCTTTAATATGGGTCGTTGTATCTGGGTCATGTTTGAGTAGGATTTTTCAGTTTTGAAATCTTTTGCGCCCCCCCTCCCGCCGAATGTGGGTGCCTTTACATAATGTTATCGTCCTAAAAATATTGTCTTCTCCCTCAAAAATTTGTCACATCCTTGAAATTTTTTTTTGTCGCCCTCGAAATCTTTCGCGTGTCGATAGGCACGGGCATTACTAGTATATATATAGAGAGAGAGGGCTGTTACAGTGCCCTGTGAGCTACCAAGGGGGGAAAGTGAGCTGTGGGTTTTTTGACCCCACATAAAGTCTTGGAATTTGATGAAATTTGGTGAGGTTGCTGCCTGGGATGAGATGATAATCCTCACAAATTTTCATCAAATTCCAAAACTTCTAGAGGGGTCAAATGGTCAAAGCAAATTCTGCAGATTTTAACGGTGACTGCGGACGGCATAAATTGCTTCGACCATTTGACCCCTTTAGAAGTTTTGGAATTT
>OX393558.1:70969191-71011691 GCA_947650365.1 Chamaelirium japonicum | reverse complement strand
CCAAAAATACCCCCGAAGGGGGTGGCCGCACGTTAAGCCGCACTTTAGGCGGCCGCAATGTATCACTACTCTCTCTTTCTATCTCTCTTTCTCTCTCTCTCTCTCTCTCTCTCTCTCTCTCTATATATATATATATATATATATATATATATATATATATATATATATATATATATATATATATATATATATATATGGGAAGGGATACTCTTACTCATGGCCTCTTACTCATATAGTTACCTATGATCCGGGCCGTCCATTAGATCCTGACGTACGGTTCGGATTAGATGGGGTGTTAAAGCAATGGATTTTGCATTAAATACGGGCTTTTAATATGGACCTTTAATACGGGCATTTAATTCGGACACCATTGCTTTAAATCCCCATCTAATCCGAACCGTACATCGGGATCTAATGGACAACCTGGATCATAGGTAACTATATGAGTAAGAGGCCATGAGTAAGAGTATCCTTCCCCTATATATATATATATATATATATATATATATATATATATATATATATATATATATATATATATATATATATATATATATATATATATATATATATATATATATATATATATATATATATATATAAGAATGATAAAATGCGGCGTGGGGTGTGTGCGGTGTCACACCGCAGTCGTTTGATGCACCCGCTGCGTGTGTGCGATGCACGCAGCGGTGCATCAGATGGCTACGATGCGACACCGCACGCGCCGCAAGCCGCATCCTAACACGCCCCTATATATATATATATATATATATATATATATATATATATATATATATATATATATATATATATATATATATATATATATATATATATATATATATATATATATATATATATATATATGTATATAATATTTCACTAAGAATGGATAAAGAGAGCCATTCGATATAAACATAAGAGGCGGTTAGAAAATCTTATGGCCAAGATCTTTCTACATTAGGTAGTTATCACAATAATTTCCTCAAAATTGCATTCCTGCTCATCGTCCGTGTCCAGACTGGTGAATCGCATTCGTGATTACCGTTCATGCCCCGACCGGGTGCATCTCATTCAAAGACTACTACCAGACAAACGGACGCTATGATCATATGCCACGTCAATCGGGCATTCAAAGAGACGTTGTGTGATCTTTGCTACATCAATCAGCCTGAGATCACACTATCTCCCGATCTACACGTCCCCCCCTCCCTCTCTCTCTCTCTCTCGACCGCCTCATCAGCGCTCGGATCTCACGATCCCTTTCTCTCTCTACCTGCACGATCTCTCTGTTTCTCTCTCAATCTCTCTCGAGATCCCGATCTCTCTTTCCCCCGATCTGTTACGCAACCCCCAGCCTCACCGCACGATCTCCCCCTCTCTCCTTCTCCCTCTGTTTCTCTCTCTCTCTCTCTCTCTCTCCAAAGATCCAGAGGCTGCTGATTCTCTGGCACAACCTCCTCTCCTCCGGCGTCGGATCTCCTTTCAAGATCTCACCCAAACTCCCGAACTCCAGCCTGATCTCCCTCTCTCTCTCTCTCTATAGCCATGTCTCTCTCTCTACCGCCCAACGATCCCACATCACCATGAACTCACTCACCTTTCTCTCTCGATCCCAAATCTTCACGATCCTGACCACGAACTCACTCACTGTTCTCTGCCGATCTCTCCCAATCTCCCATGCAGTCATCCACGAACTCACCCACAGTTCGTTTTTAGTCATCCACCATCTTTCTCTCTTATGCGATCCTGATCCACGGTCTCATCCGATCCTACCGCCACATCTCTCTCTACTGCCCCACGATCCTGATCCCTGTTACCCGATCTCCCCAAAATCCGTCAGCTGAAACCCCCAAATCCCTTTTACTACATCTCCAGTCCACAGTCGTCCCCAGTCCACCTCCTATCCCGAATTTTGTTCAGTCCCTCGCAGTCTGCCTCCCTCCCCATCAGAGAGAGAATTTGATCGATGGCACAAAGAGAGAAGCCAATCGCCACCCGCAATGCCACCCGCAGCGCCACCCGCAGTCCCACCGTGCAACAAGGTTGGAAATCTGTGTGTGTGTGTGTGTGTGTGTGTGTTTGATCTCTCTCTCTCTCTGTGTGTTTGATGAATGTTTTTTCGTTCCTCAGATCCTTCGTCAATGGAGAAGCAACGTTCTTTAGATCCTTCGTCAATGGAGCAGCAGCAGCGAAGAGACAGGTTCCCTCACATGTTCTTTCTTCTTTTTTTTTACATGTTCCTCATCACCCATGTTTGAACCCCTCTTTCTCTCTCTCTTTCTCTCTCTTTCTCTCTCTCTCTCTCTCTCCTCTCTGTGTGTGTACTTTAACTTTTAAATTCATAAGTTGTTTACTATTTTTTTTTCAGCCTTGAGGAAACTAAAAAGACGATCAAATCGGTGCCTGCAGCCCGTCCGTCCACCCAAGTATGGACATCTGAAACCCAGTTCTAATTTTTCTTTAATGTCGATTCTAAATTGATGCAAATTCTTTGAGGATGTCTCTTTTTTTGAACGATGGCCTCGGCAACTTAATTTTCATTGAATACCTTCACATAGCCTCCCTCCTTTCAATCTGACTTGATTGGTTTAGAAAGGGTTGTCTAGAGCTAAGGATGTTGGTTGACTCCGATTAGAACCCTTGAGCCTTTGCTCTAGCCACTTTTCCCTTTTTAAAGCACGTACCACATGCAAATGTCCACACATGAAAAGGGATCTTTCCTCCATTCAAGTTTTTTTTTCAAAATTCAAACTTTCCACCGACATTTTATCGAAATCCAAAATATTTCTAGCTTTTTTTTGACAGACCAAAATCGATATCAAAATTGACATTTAAAATCTTTGTTTCAATCACAAGTCCAGATCCTACTAAACAAGCTTTCATTAGTCCATCATTATCGAACAATTCTGTCACATAATTTTTTGGACAACAAAACTTTAAGGGTAAATTACAAATATTCACACACAATCAAAGGAACTAAGTGACTACTAACTAATATAAAATTTTCTAGCTTCTGCTATGAAATGAAAATAGACTGGAACTTCATATGGTGAGGTCAATGTTAAGACACACTGATTGAAAATGAAAACTGGAAGGAAAAAATGTTCAAGGTGAAAATGAATAACAAAGTTAAGGGAAATTAGATAGATAGTTTCAGGTACACATGATACTTACAGGTAGCTTACCTGTGTAGTTACGTAATATAATGCAATAACAGCAACACAGACACAGATCAAAGTTAAAAAGTTCACCACCATAATAAACTTCAAGAACTCCTTGGATCCCCATAATGGTTCCAGCAATTTTTCAATGAAAAGAAGACTTAATATGCTGATAACAACCTGCATAAATGGTTACAAGTTATAGGTACATGGTTGCCATCACACGCTATATGTGTGGCTAAATTATGCCAAGCAAAAGAAACCCATATATGCAGATAAAAGAATATATAAAATCAATTATTTGGTTGATAGTTATGCTTTCATACATGTATCTCATCTTCACCGTATCCATTGTTCCATTCATCATTCATATATTGAACTCGCTTTTATTAATTGTAAGTTTGTAGCAAGGGGATGTAGCAGCAAGGGACCAAAAGAGATCGAGGTATTAATAGCTGAGGAAATACATCTTCAATTATGTCGAGAACCATTACAAGAAACTTCAAAAGACTTGGTTCTCATGCTTAAGCAGAAATAGCCTACCCTATGGTGACATATACAACGATCTTACCTGAATAAGTTGACAAGACCATACATTTCTCTGCTTTATCCAGGATTACCAAAATTTCAGTATGCAACACATCTATCAAGGAGTCACCACTTCTCATGCTGACAGTTTCTCTGGATTTAATTTCTCATACCAAACTAAATCAAACAAAAAGATAGTGCATCCAATTCACTCACTTCCTCATGAGAGAGAAGCTCCAACTTTTAATATATTCAACCTGCTTATATTTCAATAACTAAATAAATTAGGCACATGATGAGTGCATCTACTTGATATGATCGTAAATTTATGTAATCCTCTCTAATTATGGCTTAGGAAGCACAAACACTTCCCCAGACCCCCCGTATCCGTGTCGGACACCAACACTCGCCGGACACGCACCGGACACATGTGTCGTGTCCCACATACTTTCGGATGCCGGATACGGTCGGACACTCCACAGACACTCGCCGAACAAGCAATGGACAATGTTACCAAGTCGAAAATCAGGAAAAAGTCGGTAAGGGAAAAAAAAACGATAAAAACAGGAAAAAATCAAAAACATTGAGAAAAAAACGGTAAATTAGGTAACAATTAGATATATGTATTCTAACATTTTTTTTTTGCAAAAATTAGGAAAAAGATGGGGAAAAAACGTTTAATTAGCAATTAATTACTCGTAATTTGTGATTTTTCAAAAAAATCCCAACTTTTTGAAAAAATCACGACTTATTCCCATAGCAAACATTTGGGGAAAGTATTTGTCTATATGCAAGGAGTAGCATGATGTTGTGTATGTGGTCCTCCAGTCCGGCACACAACATAGCCGCATGTTGCCGGTTGGAGTATGATTCATATTGGCTGACCGGAGGATGGCTGTCGCCGTCAGAGGTGACAAAGGAGTGTTGTTTTTTATAGCGGGCGATGCAATGACACCGTCAAGTCCTTCGATGTCATCTAACCTTCCGAAGCCTTGCAATATTATTATTGACGCACATAAATATATTATTGTCATGCTAAAAATATTATTGATGCCTTCAAAATAGTTTGTTTTGTCTCAGAATCTTTTGCCTGCCCCCGATGACACTGAAGGCGGCCGTCCGAGTGTCGAAACACTTAACCCCCCTTCAGTTTATTTTTTTCCAAATCACTCCCTAAACTATTGGGAGGTTAATTACACTACAAGAAATAGGGTCTTTACCGACGGACATTATTATCACCGTCGGTAATAATACACTTTTTACCGACGGGGAAAATAATATCCGTCGGTATTATAACTTCAATTTTTTTAATTTTCTTTGCATATTTATACCGACGGTATACATATATACCGTCGGTAATATACTTTATACCGACGGTTACATATAAACCGTCGGCAAAATGTCATCGTCGTGATATTGTACCGACGGAAATTGTATTTCCGTCGGTATAACCAATGTTACCGACAGCCATAATATCTCCGTCGGCAATATACCGACGGTAATAAAATGTCCGTCGGTAAAATTGTCCCGACGAAACTCAGTGTAAAAACCGAGCCTCTGGAAAAAAGTAGGAGGTTGAGTTCCGTCGTGCTATTTACCGACGGACGTGAAAGTTCCGTCGGTATAACTAATTATACCGACGGTATTTATATGTCCGTCGGCACAATACCGACGGTAATTTAGTTTCCGTCGGTAAAATGTCCCGACGAAACTCAGTGTGCCAAACCGAGCCTCTGGAAAAAATTGAACTTGTGTTTTCGTCGGGATTATACCGACGGAATTTATATATCCGTCGGTACAATACCGACGGTAATTAAATTTCCGTCGGTAAAATGTCCCGACGAAACTCAGGGTGCCAAACCGAGCCTCTGGAAAAAATTGAGCTTGTTTTTTCGTCGTGGAGTTTTACCGACGGATTGTTATTTACCGTCGGTAAAAAAATTAGTTTTACCGACGGAAGATAAAATGTCCGTCGGCAAAAACCCTGTTATATAACAAAACAGTCGAGGTCTTCTTTGATTCTTCTGATTCGATCTCTCCGGCGCGCGCCCCTCTCTCTCAATCTCTCTCTCTCTCTCACCGACCCGACCCCCTGGCGACCCCGTCCCCCTCCGGCAGCCCCGAGATCCCCTCCGGCCACCCATCCCCCTCCCGGCCACCCATCCCCCTCCCGACCTCCGCCCCTCCCCGGCCTCCCGGCCCTCTCTCTCTCTCCCCCGGCCTCCTCCCCCCCTCCCCGGCCTCCCTAGCCTTCCCTCTCTCTCTCTCTCTCTCTCTACTTCCTCCCCTCACCTGTCTCTCTCTCTCTCGATCCCTTGCACCTCCGGCCGGCCACCCATCACCTCCCTTGCACCTCCGGCCACCCCTCCGCTTTCTCGCGCCACCGACTGCGACACCAGTGCTCCTCCTCCTTCTCGAGGCCTGCCGACCATCGCTGGTGAGCTCCTCCTCCCCCTTCGGTTAATGTCACTAGTAGGTTTCAGCCACCAATTGTATGCTGTCAAGTTAATCATGCTGGCGGAATAGGAAAAACCTTAAGGCTGAATAGCATTTCTCTAATTCTTATGGCTCCATTTGTTAAGGGCTAAATATTTTGATAAGTACTTTGTCAAGTATTTTAGAATTATGTAATAAATGTTTCATTTGGCTTGAAGTACGTATCTACCATGGTGGTAAATATTAGGGATTTTTTTGTTCAAAATATTATTAATTTTTTAATTGAATAGTGGTTTATCAGAAGTATTTAACACACTAGTGCTCTAACAGCCATGTGACAGATTAATTAGTGCCGTAAAGTGGTGTCACGTTATTCGCCGAGTCGACTCGAAACTCGGCCGAGTCGACTCGACTCGGCTGAGTTTCGATCCGACTCGGTCCAAAACTCGAGTTTCGATCTGACTCGGTTGAGTTTCGATCCGACTCGAGTTTGTCGGGTTTTAGCCGAGTTGTCGTGTGTACTCGACTCATTAAGGTTTCGAGTCGAGTCGAGTTTTCGTGTTTTAAAACATTGAATTTTATCCTATCAAAACTGAATTGAATGGGGGAATGGGGGGCAAAATGTAGTTTTTAGACTAGGGTGAGCGTCGGTTTTGTCGGTCGGTTTCGGTGTGGGTTTTGTCGGTTATATTTTTTTCGGTTTACGAAAAATCAAAACCGAAATCGAAACCGAAACCGAAACCGAAATAGTCGGTTTTTGTCGGTTCGGTGTGATATGAGGTATGCTAAAGCCATAAATCTACTCGAGCGACAGAGAGAACCGTCAGACCCCAAGTGTTTACTTGATGAGGCTCCCTGACTTGTTGACTTACTGTCGCATAACTTTGGTGCTATGCCTAGCATTCGAACTATCAGCAGTTCAAATGCTGGCCAGCAACCCTAGGTTTACTATGTGACTAGTCTACTCATCATAATACACTCATCCATTAGGGATGTGGATGGCCTGTAGAAGTTTTGGTTCGGTGTTCCATACCCGGGAACCGAAACCGAAATTGTGCGGAGTCTTATAACATTGTTTGAAATTATATGTCAGGTGTTGTATAGCCAGATAGACGAAGATGTCTTCGATCGATAAGAGTTGGATGCGTAATTCGAATCGCATGAGCCAAGAGTACAGAGAAGGAGTCAGGAAATTTCTGGATTTTGCATTTGAGCGTCTTGCACCGCTTGATGGAAAAATTGTGTGTCCCTGTATAGACTGCGGAAGGGTGATTAGGAAGGTTCGAGAGGAATGTGAGGTTGATCTGGTAATGCGTGGCATTGGCGTTACCTATACCCGTTGGTTCTCGCACGGTGAGGAGCTAGATGCAGTCCCCATGGCAGCTCACGGTGAAACTTCAAACACAGTGATCGCTGATGATAATATTAATACAGACGATGACGATGACATACAGGGTATGATACATGATTTGCAAGGTGGAATAGGCACGGAAACACCGTCAGGTGATCAGCCCAATATCGAAGCGGACAAGTTCTACAGATTGCTTAAAGATGCCGAACAACCTCTATACCCGGGGTGTGAGAAGTTTTCAAAACTCTCTTTCACTGTAAAGCTTCTTCATTTGAAGTGCCTCAATGGTTGGAGTAATAAGTCATTTAATATGTTGGTAGAGTTGCTGAAAGAGGCTTTTCCTATGGGTGAGACAGTACCGAAATCATTCTACGAGGCGAAGAAGACAATTAAAGATCTCGGTCTGGGTTATGAGAAAATTGATGCATGCGTGAACGATTGTATGTTGTACCGGAAAGAGTACGAACATGCGCGGTCATGCCACATATGCGGAGCAACGAGATATAAAGAGACGGATGCCGAGTCTAGTACCAGTCGAAGGAAGAAAAATGTATCTGCAAAGGTTCTCCTATACTTCCCGCTCAGGGACAGGCTTCAGAGGTTGTTTATGTCATCGAAGACTGCTGAGCACATGAGGTGGCATGCACGAGAACGTACAGATGACGGGATTATGAGACATCCGGCCGACTCTCTGACGTGGAAAGATTTTGATCATACATATCCTGAATTCGCATGTGAAGTTCGCAACGTCAGGTTAGGGCTTGCTAGCGATGGCTTCAATCCCTTTGGGAATATGAGTGTGTCGTACAGCATTTGGCCAGTTGTCCTAGTTCCATACAATTTGCCTCCCTGGATGTGCTTAAAAAAGCCATACACAATGCTCTCCTTGCTCATTCCCGGACCCAGGTCGCCTGGTAATGATATTGACGTTTACTTGCAGCCGTTGATTGAGGAGTTGAACGAGTTATGGGAAGTTGGGGCCGATACGTATGATGCCTCGTTGCGCCAGAATTTTCGGATGCATGCGGCACTTCTATGGACCATCAACGATTTTCCTGCATATGCCAACTTATCCGGGTGGAGTACTAAAGGAAAATTGGCGTGCCCTACATGCAATAAGGAGACAGATTCATTACGATTGAAGAACGGAGGCAAGTTCTGTTATATGGGCCATCGAAGATTCCTTGTTGACGGCCATAAGTGGAGGCAGAACAAAAGAGCTTTCAACGGCAAGAAGGAACTTGCAAAGGCCCCGGAGCAGCTTTCGGGGGTAGAAGTCTTGTGCGAATTGGATCAGCTTGATGCCGTGGCACTTGGAAAAGGTAAAAAGAAGAGAACGCATGAAGATTCTACGCGTGAGCATAACTGGAAGAAGAAGAGTATTTTCTTTAAACTACCGTACTGGAGCAGCCTACTCTTGCGGCATAACTTGGATGTCATGCATATTGAGAAAAATGTGTGTGACAACATTATAGGAACACTGCTGAATCTCGACGGTAAGACGAAGGATAATCTTAAATCTCGTCTCGATCTTAAGGAGTTGGGCATCCGAAAATCACTTCATCCCCAAGAGATTGGGGATAAGTATGTGTTGCCAGTTGCATGCTACACCATGAGCTCACAGCAAAAGGCAGCCTTATGTGCATTCCTACGGTCTGTGAAAACGCCAGACGGTTATTCTTCGAATATCGCACGATGCGTGCAAGAGAACGGCCGGAAGTTGTCTGGATTAAAGAGCCACGATTGTCATGTTCTTATGCAGCGATTGTTATCTCTTGCTATACGTGGGAATTTAACCGAAGAGGTGTCCGGTCCGTTAATTGAGCTCAGCACTTTTTTCAGACAGTTGTGCTCGAAGGTACTTAGAGTGGACCAACTTGAACAGATGGAGAGGGATATTGCGCTCACATTGTGCAAGTTAGAGATGATATTTCCACCTTCATTCTTTGATGTCATGGTGCATTTGACCGTTCACTTGGCAAATGAGGCCAAACTCGGCGGCCCAGTTCATTACCGGTGGATGTATTTTATCGAGAGGTAATCGTCTCGTCTCATTCGCACAATGTATTTGATCGTTCTTGATATATTCATACAAATATTTTTTTCTCAAATTAGGTACTTGCGAACATTGAAATCATATGTTCGTAATAAAAGTCGTCCGGAGGGATCAATTGCTGAAGGATACCTAGCAGAAGAATGTCTAACATTCTGCTCAAGATACCTACATGGTATAGACACGCGATTCAATCAACTTGAGCGGAACTATGACGGTGGTCCAATAGACTTCGATGGGGGTCTGTCTATATTTGCCGAAATGGGTAGACCTGTAGGAGGAGGCAAAACCCGTCGATTGTCTGTAGATGAGATTCAACAGGCACATATGTATGTGTTGCGCCAATGTGATGAAGTGTGGCCATTCATTGAGTAAGCATTTTACGATCATTTACTCATTCTTTCAGTCCATTCATTAAGTATATGTGCTAATTATAATCTAATTCATAACCGGTAAAACAGGAAGCATAAAGCCATCATTAATAATCGGGGTATTCAAAATGCTCCCCAAATTCATGATCGTGAATTCCCATCGTGGTTCGAGAAACACGTAAGTATTCACATCATTACTGAATTTCATTGACATCCATTACCGAACAATAATTATGTGTTCATATCATGAATGTCGTGTGGTTATTATAGGCACAGGAGCTGCACGACAACCACGATCCGCTGATGAATGAGGATCTCTGGCGCTTATCTTGTAGTCCTTTGCAAGACGCAATATCGTACGATGGTTATATCGTGAACGGTTATAGATTTCGGACGAAAGATAGTGAAAAATCACGAAGAACCCAAAATAGTGGGGTTGTCGTCAACGGTGAGCAAGAAGAATTAGAAAATATCGACTTCTACGGCGTCCTCAACGAGATTCTCGAGATTAAATTCCTTGGCCAAAATCGGATCGTATTATTCAAATGCGATTGGTATGATGTTAATAATCGCGGGACTGGTTATAATGTCGACAAATACGGTTTTATCAGCATCAACACTGCCAAGAGATTGAATACCCAATATGAAGATCCATTCATTCTTGCCTCTCAAGCGCAACAGATATTTTATGCACCGGATAATACCTCTCCAGGTTGGCAAATTGTAGTCAGGTCACCACCCAGAGATTTTTACGACATGGGAGACAAAGATGCGGGGGTCGTCGATGATGATTTGGATGCATACCAGAATGATGAGATAATCATTGTCGACGCAGTGCACGACGAAAATGAAGATGTCGACAATATAAACTGGACAGCGAATGCAGATCAAATAATAGAAGAGGGAAGCGATGAGAGTGACAGAGATGAGACAGAAAATGACTAGACCGTATGTAAATCAAATTGTTTCATATTTAAATCAAATTGTTTCATATATAAATCATATTGTTTCATATGTATATCATATTGTTTCATATGTAAATCATACCATTTCACCGATTCATATGTAAATCATACCGTTTCATATGTAAATCATACCGTTTCACCGATTTACGATCCGACCGATTCACCGATTTAGAGTCTAAGAGTTGGAAAATCATAAGTTAGCGTGTTTCGGATATGAAATAGGTTTCGATTCGATCGGATCGTCATCGGATCGGCATCCGATAATTCGAAGTTGGATTTATTCCGTATTTCGGACTTGCGAGCGGGTTCTAATTGGATATTTGACCAATTTACGCTCCGATTCATCGATTTAGAGTCTAAGTGTTGGAAAATCATAAGTTAGCGTGTTTCGGATATGAAATAGGTTTGGATTCGATCGGATCGTCATCGGCTCGGCATCCGGTAATTCGAACTTGGAATTATTCCGTATTTCGGACTTGCGAGCGGGTTCTAATTGGATATTTGACCAATTTACGCTCCGATTCACCGATTTAGAGTCTAAGTGTTGGAAAATCATAAGTTAGCGTGTTTCGGATATGAAATAGGTTTGGATTCGATCCGATCGTCATCGGATCGGCATCCGGTAATTCGAACTTGGAATTATTCCGTATTTCGGACTTGCGAGCGGGTTCTAATTGGATATTTGACCAATTTACGCTCCGATTCACCGATTTAGAGTCTAAGTGTTGGAAAATCATAAGTTAGCGTGTTTCGGATATGAAATAGGTTTGGATTCGATCCGATCGTCATCGGCTCGGCATCCGGTAATTCGAACTTGGAATTATTCCGTATTTCGGACTTGCGAGCGGGTTCTAATTGGATATTTGACCAATTTACGCTCCGATTCACCGATTTAGAGTCTAAGTGTTGGAAAATCATAAGTTAGCGTGTTTCGGATATGAAATAGGTTTGGATTCGATCCGATCGTCATCGGCTCGGCATCTGGTAATTCGAACTTGGAATTATTCCGTATTTCGGACTTGCGAGCGGGTTCTAATTGGATATTTGACCAATTTACGCTCCGATTCACCGATTTAGAGTCTAAGTGTTGGAAAATCATAAGTTAGCGTGTTTCGGATATAAAATAGGTTTGGATTCGATCCGATCGTCATCGGATCGGCATCCGATAATTCGAACTTGGAATTATATTCCGTATTTCGGACTTGCGAGCGGGTTCTAATTGGATATTTGACCACTTTACGATCCGATTAACCGATTTAGAGTCTAACTGTTTCATATTGTTTCATATTGTTTCATATTGCGAGCGGGTTCATATTGTTTTATATTGTTTCATATGTAAATCATACTGTTTCATATGTAAATCAAACTGTTTCATATTGTTTCATATGTAAATCTTAAATCTTACTGTTTCATATGTAAATTAAATTGTTTCAGATGGCATCACGGTCATATGTTCGTAGAGGCAGAGGCAGAGGCAGGGGTAGGGTAGCTGAGAGCGCTCCGGCTGCCACCCCAGGGTCCGAGGCTGAGCCGTCCGGATCTGGTAGTGCTGTTCCTCTCTCCACACCAGCTCCTGCTTTGGTCGCAGCCTCCGGAGCTTCGAGCACTGCTCAGCACTCGGCTGCAGCGTCTACGCCCACAGGTAATGTTTAGATCTAAAGTTTTATACATGTTGTAAATACTTCTTCAGTACTGATGTATATTTTATTTGCAGGGTCGACCAGGTACGTAGGCGACCGGGGCGTGACGACGGCCCGGCGCTTGTCGGCCTTACGCGAGCCGCTGTCCCTACAGTGGAGCGGCCATACCTTTGTGGGCGAGCACGCTTCTGACGCCGCCACGTGGGTCGGCATGATAGTACGGGAGGAGAGGAATGCCCCGATTGTGGGGTTAAGGGGGTGGAAGAACATTGATGCATCCTATAAGGAGAGGATGTATCAGCAGTTTTTGGTACGTTAGTTTCATTAAAGCATTTTAGAATAATATCGTACTTCTTTATAATTTGATTTGATAAAATGACTTGTTTCTAAATTGATTTTACAGGAGAAATTTAAATGGGAGAACATGGAAACCGACACCCATCGGGAGGACTTGTGGAAGACGATGGGTGAGCGGTACAGGGATTACCGTCACGAGCTCTACAAGCTCTACGGTTACTTGGTCGGCCAGCCGGCTGAGGAGGTACAGGCTGCGGCCGGGACGAGAGACGCGCCACCGCTACACATTCTACAGTTTTTGGTCGCTCACTGGGCCACCCCTAGCTTTCAGGTATAATTTTAATTTTGTTGATTCGTACTTGTTTTAATGTTATACTAAAAATTTGTATTGATGTTTTAAAATTTAATCGATTGACACAGGTGAAATCTGCTGTAGGCAAGCAGAATAGAAGTGCCTCGACGACACCTGCTCCAGTGAAGGGGAGGACCTCCATGCCCCAGCTTGCCCAGCAGCTGGTAAATGATACAAACATTGTTATTATTTAAAGCTCTATATATGTTATATTAACTCGTCTATTTATTTTATATGTCCAACAGACACAGTCCTTGGGCCACGAGCCTAATAGGATTGACCTTTTTGAGGCCTCTAGGAGGCGGCGTATCGATGGGGCATTTCTGGACGACAGGGTTGCCTCGCAAGTGGTAAGTAATTAAATTACTGTTAATATATTCTTATACATATGCCATAAAATATCATTGAATATCATTGGTTGTTTTTATATAGGAGAGGATGCGACTTATGGTGACCCCGTCGGGCGAGGCCGGCTCCTCCTCCAGCTCAGTATCTGTCGACTCAGCGATGGATACTGTGCTGAGACCTGCCACGCACGGCCGTGTCCTCTGTACGGGCCTTGGAGTCACGCCCTCCTCTTACTTTGGACGAGAGGGTATGCGCTCGAGGGCACGGGACACCCAGACCGGTGCTATCACTCAGCTGCAGTCTGCGCTAGACGCGGAGCGAGAGCAGAGGCAGGCCCTCGAGCAGAGGATGGAGGCGGAGCGAGAGCAGAGGCAGGCCCTCGAGCAGAGGGTTGAGGCGGAGAAGAAGGCCCTCGATGAGGAAAGAGAAGCTCGCAGGGAACTGGAGCGTAAATTTAATGAATTCATAAGCCGGTCTAGCGGTGGCTCATCCTCATGATCAGGTACTTACTAATCTTTATAATATTAGCAAAAAATATGAATCTTACTAATTTGAGTTTTGATCATATTATCACACTTATGATTTTCCAACACTTAGACTATAAATCGGTAAATCGAATCGTAAATGGTCACTCTCTCTCTCATGGTAATGATGTAGCCTCTGTTTTTCTTTTAAATACGGAATAATTCCAAGTTCGAATTACCGGATGCCGATCCGATGACGATCGGATCGAATCCAAACCTATTTCATATCCGAAACACGCTAACTTATGATTTTCCAACACTTAGACTCTAAACCGGTGAATCGGAGCGTAAATTGGTCAAATATCCAATTAGAACCCGCTCGCAAGTCCGAAATACGGAATAAATCCAACTTCGAATTATCGGATGCCGATCCGATGACGATCGGATCGAATCCAAACCTATTTCATATCCGAAACACGCTAACATATGATTTTCCAACACTTAGACTCTAAATCGGTGAATCGGAGCGTAAATTGGTCAAATATCCAATTAGAACCCGCTCGCAAGTCCGAAATACGGAATAATTCCAAGTTCGAATTATCGGATGCCGAGCCGATGACGATCCGATCGAATCCAAACCTATTTTATATCCGAAACACGCTAACTTATGATTTTCCAACACTTAGACTCTAAATCGGTGAATCGGAGCGTAAATTGGTCAAATATCCAATTAGAACCCGCTCGCAAGTCCGAAATACGGAATAATTCCAAGTTCAAATTATCGGATGCCGAGCCGATGACGATCCGATCGAATCCAAACCTATTTTATATCCGAAACACGCTAACTTATGATTTTCCAACACTTAGACTCTAAATCGGTGAATCGGAGCGTAAATTGGTCAAATATCCAATTAGAACCCGCTCGCAAGTCCGAAATACGGAATAATTCCAAGTTCGAATTATCGGATGCCGAGCCGATGACGATCCGATCGAATCCAAACCTATTTTATATACGAAACACGCTAACTTATGATTTTCCAACACTTAGACTCTAAATCGGTGAATCGGAGCGTAAATTGGTCAAATATCCAATTAGAACCCGCTCGCAAGTCTGAAATACGGAATAATTCCAACTTCGAATTACCGGATGCCGATCCGATGACGATCGGATCGAATCCAAACCTATTTTATATCCGAAACACGCTAACTTATGATTTTCCAACACTTAGACTCTAAATCGGTGAATCGGAGCGTAAATTGGTCAAATATCCAATTAGAACCCGCTCGCAAGTCCGAAATACGGAATAATTCCAAGTTCGAATTATCGGATGCCGAGCCGATGACGATCCGATCGAATCCAAACCTATTTCATATCCGAAACACGCTAACTTATGATTTTCCAACACTTAGACTCTAAATCGGTGAATCGGAGCGTAAATTGGTCAAATATCCAATTAGAACCCGCTCGCAAGTCCGAAATACGGAATAATTCCAAGTTCGAATTACCGGATGCCGAGCCGATGACGATCGGATCGAATCCAAACCTATTTCATATCCGAAACACGCTAACTTATGATTTTCCAACACTTAGACTCTAAATCGGTGAATCGGAGCGTAAATTGGTCAAATATCCAATTAGAACCCGCTCGCAAGTCCGAAATACGGAATAATTCCAAGTTCGAATTACCGGATGCCGAGCCGATGACGATCGGATCGAATCCAAACCTATTTCATATCCGAAACACGCTAACTTATGATTTTCCAACACTTAGACTCTAAATCGGTGAATCGGAGCGTAAATTGGTCAAATATCCAATTAGAACCCGCTCGCAAGTCCGAAATACGGAATAATTCCAAGTTCGAATTACCGGATGCCGAGCCGATGACGATCCGATCGAATCCAAACCTATTTCATATCCAAAACACGCTAACTTATGATTTTCCAACACTTAGACTCTAAATCGGTGAATCGAAGCGTAAATTGGTCAAATATCCAATTAGAACCCGCTCGCAAGTCCGAAATACGGAATAATTCCAAGTTCGAATTATCGGATGCCGATCCGATGACGATCGGATCGAATCCAAACCTATTTCATATCCGAAACACGCTAACTTATGATTTTCCAACACTTAGACTCTAAATCGGTGAATCGGAGCGTAAATTGGTCAAATATCCAATTAGAACCCGCTCGCAAGTCCGAAATATAGAATAATTCCAAGTTCGAATTACCGGATGCCGAGCCGATGACGATCGGATCGAATCCAAACCTATTTCATATCCGAAACACGCTAACTTATGATTTTCCAACACTTAGACTCTAAATCAGTGAATCGGAGCGTAAATTGGTCAAATATCCAATTAGAACCCGCTCGCAAGTCCGAAATACGGAATAATTCCAAGTTCGAATTACCGGATGCCGAGCCGATGACGATCGGATCGAATCCAAACCTATTTCATATCCGAAACACGCTAACTTATGATTTTCCAACACTTAGACTCTAAATCGGTGAATCGGAGCGTAAATTGGTCAAATATCCAATTAGAACCCGCTCGCAAGTCCGAAATACGGAATAATTCCAAGTTCGAATTACCGGATGCCGAGCCGATGACGATCGGATCGAATCCAAACCTATTTCATATCCGAAACACGCTAACTTATGATTTTCCAACACTTAGACTCTAAATCGGTGAATCGGAGCGTAAATTGGTCAAATATCCAATTAGAACCCGCTCGCAAGTCCGAAATACGGAATAATTCCAAGTTCGAATTACCGGATGCCGAGCCGATGACGATCGGATCGAATCCAAACCTATTTCATATCCGAAACACGCTAACTTATGATTTTCCAACACTTAGACTCTAAATCGGTGAATCGGAGCGTAAATTGGTCAAATATCCAATTAGAACCCGCTCGCAAGTCCGAAATACGGAATAATTCCAAGTTCGAATTACCGGATGCCGAGCCGATGACGATCGGATCGAATCCAAACCTATTTCATATCCGAAACACGCTAACTTATGATTTTCCAACACTTAGACTCTAAATCGGTGAATCGGAGCGTAAATTGGTCAAATATCCAATTAGAACCCGCTCGCAAGTCCGAAATACGGAATAATTCCAAGTTCGAATTACCGGATGCCGAGCCGATGACGATCGGATCGAATCCAAACCTATTTCATATCCGAAACACGCTAACTTATGATTTTCAACCACTTAGACTCTAAATCGGTGAATCGGAGCGTAAATTGGTCAAATATCCAATTAGAACCCGCTCGCAAGTCCGAAATACGGAATAATTCCAAGTTCGAATTACCGGATGCCGAGCCGATGACGATCGGATCGAATCCAAACCTATTTCATATCCGAAACACGCTAACTTATGATTTTCCAACACTTAGACTCTAAATCGGTGAATCGGAGCGTAAATTGGTCAAATATCCAATTAGAACCCGCTCGCAAGTCCGAAATACGGAATAATTCCAAGTTCGAATTACCGGATGCCGAGCCGATGACGATCGGATCGAATCCAAACCTATTTCATATCCGAAACACGCTAACTTATGATTTTCCAACACTTAGACTCTAAATCGGTGAATCGGAGCGTAAATTGGTCAAATATCCAATTAGAACCCGCTCGCAAGTCCGAAATACGGAATAATTCCAAGTTCGAATTACCGGATGCCGAGCCGATGACGATCGGATCGAATCCAAACCTATTTTATATCCGAAACACGCTAACTTATGATTTTCCAACACTTAGACTCTAAATCGGTGAATCGGAGCGTAAATTGGTCAAATATCCAATTAGAACCAGCTCGCAAGTCCGAAATACGGAATAATTCCAAGTTCGAATTACCGGATGCCGAGCCGATGACGATCGGATCGAATCCAAACCTATTTCATATCCGAAACACGCTAACTTATGATTTTCCAACACTTAGACTCTAAATCGGTGAATCGGAGCGTAAATTGGTCAAATATCCAATTAGAACCCGCTCGCAAGTCCGAAATACGGAATAATTCCAAGTTCGAATTACCGGATGCCGAGCCGATGACGATCGGATCGAATCCAAACCTATTTCATTTCCGAAACACGCTAACTTATGATTTTCCAACACTTAGACTCTAAATCGGTGAATCGGAGCGTAAATTGGTCAAATATCCAATTAGAACCCGCTCGCAAGTCCGAAATACGGAATAATTCCAAGTTCGAATTACCGGATGCCGAGCCGATGACGATCGGATCGAATCCAAACCTATTTCATATCCGAAACACGCTAACTTATGATTTTCCAACACTTAGACTCTAAATCGGTGAATCGGAGCGTAAATTGGTCAAATATCCAATTAGAACCCGCTCGCAAGTCCGAAATACGGAATAATTCCAAGTTCGAATTACCGGATGCCGAGCCGATGACGATCGGATCGAATCCAAACCTATTTCATATCCGAAACACGCTAACTTATGATTTTCCAACACTTAGACTCTAAATCGGTGAATCGGAGCGTAAATTGGTCAAATATCCAATTAGAACCCGCTCGCAAGTCCGAAATACGGAATAATTCCAAGTTCGAATTACCGGATGCCGAGCCGATGACGATCGGATCGAATCCAAACCTATTTCATATCCGAAACACGCTAACTTATGATTTTCCAACGCTTAGACTCTAAATCGGTGAATCGGAGCGTAAATTGGTCAAATATCCAATTAGAACCCGCTCGCAAGTCCGAAATACAGAATAATTCCAAGTTCGAATTACCGGATGCCGAGCCGATGACGATCGGATCGAATCCAAACCTATTTCATATCCGAAACACGCTAACTTATGATTTTCCAACGCTTAGACTCTAAATCGGTGAATCGGAGCGTAAATTGGTCAAATATCCAATTAGAACCCGCTCGCAAGTCCGAAATACGGAATAATTCCAACTTCGAATTACCGGATGCCGATCCGATGACGATCGGATCGAATCCAAACCTATTTCATATCCGAAACACGCTAACTTATGATTTTCCAACACTTAGACTCTAAATCGGTGAATCGGAGCGTAAATTGGTCAAATATCCAATTAGAACCCGCTCGCAAGTCCGAAATACGGAATAATTCCAAGTTCGAATTATCGAATGCCGAGCCGATGACGATCGGATCGAATCCAAACCTATTTCATATCCGAAACACGCTAACTTATGATTTTCCAACACTTAGACTCTAAATCGGTGAATCGGAGCGTAAATTGGTCAAATATCCAATTAGAACCCGCTCGCAAGTCCGAAATACGGAATAATTCCAAGTTCAAATTACCGGATGCCGAGCCGATGACGATCGGATCGAATCCAAACCTATTTCAAAATCGAAACACGCTAACTTATCATTTTTTAACGCTTAGACTCAGTTATAGATATAAACCATTTTTTTAACAAATACATGTTAATTGCAGGAGCAGGGCGGCGTCAGGGGATCGATGAGAGCACCAGCGTTGGTGGTGGGCGGGCGTGGTTGAGATAGGGCGGCGTCAGGGGATCGATGAGAGCACCGGCGTTGGTGGCGGGCGGGGGTGGTTGAGATAGGACATGTATCATCTCTCAGTTCTGGATTGTGTAAATATTGTTTTGTAATATATGGTTATTTTTTCTTCTATCTATAATTGTCGGCCGGGAACTGTGGTAATATTTGATAATTTGCTGTAATTTTTTATCAATTTAGGTAATATTTTATAAATTGTGGTAATATTTGATAAATTGTGGTAATATTTGATAAATTGTGGTAATATATTGTGGTATTGAATCACAGGAATTAAATAACATTATTTATGTAAATTTATTAAAAAAAAAAAGATACTTATTACCGACGGAAATAAATTATTCCGTCGGTAATAATATTTTTATTTTTTTTAAATTATTAATGATTTGCCGACGGCATATAATATCCGTCGGTAATATATATAGTATTACCGACGGGTAATATATATATCCGTCGGTAATATATATAGTATTACCGACGGTGATATTAATTTGGTCGGTAATATATATATTATTACCGACGGGTAATATATATATGTGTCGGTAATATATATAGTATTACCGACAGTATAAACTATACTCGTCGGTAAAATGTTTATATATTACCGACGGATTCTTATAGTTCGTCGGCAATACTATATTATATTAGTTTTAAATTGATTAAATATTACCGACGGCGTTCTAATTACCGTCGGTATTAATTATTAATACCGACGGTAATATTTGGTCCGTCGTATTGTTTTCCCCGACGCCTTTTTTCCCGACAGCCAGCGACGGAAATATCTTCCGTCGCTATATAATATTACCGACGAAATTTTAATATTACCGACGGATATTGTCCGTCGGTAATAACTGTTTTTTTTGTAGTATAAGTTTTTTTGAGCTAAACTTCAGGGAGGCAAAGTGTAATTTATCCATAAAAATTCGCTACATGGGGATTTTCTAAAGATGAGAAGTGAGACATCTACATCATTGATGTTATACCATGTTAATCCAAAATTGATATGTGTGAATTTATTTAAAAAATATTTTTTAAAATGAGAAAAATGGACAAGCGTTAGTCGCTGAGGAAGGATGTTTTTGTTAAAAAATCCCCCAAATTTAACCATTCAATTTAAATACGTGATTGCCAAATCTGGTAGAAAATCAACTTTATTGTACATATCTTACACCATAAATCTTCCGAGAATCCAAAATTGGGTAGTTAATCGATTTAATCAAGGCTAATTCCAATTATGCCTTTTTAATGTTGGAGGTGGCACAACCCACTTGGGTCGAAAGGAAGTGCAATAGTCTTTCCTGATCTATGAAAGATAATAAATAGTGAGTTTATAACATCTATAGATCTCCAAAGTTAGAGTATAAAATAAACAACTCAATAGGCATATTGGTAAAATGAAAAATAAGATGTCAGAGAAGTAAGATAAAAATCATGTTGATTCATTTAGAGTTGCTAATTTTTGATTAATAATAGTCAATTGGCAAATATTGGATTACTAATATCCGATTTTTGGGTCTAAGATTAATTGGGTTTAACGTTTGGATAAATAATATTTATATCGGGGCCAAAATTTTCAATCCATTGCTCTGAAATTTTGGGTCCAATTATCAAACCTGAATGAAGAATATTTTGGGTCTAAGTAATGCCTATTGGGTCTAAGCAATAGCCAAAATAGTAAAAGAATATTCAAAAATTTAGACCTCAAGGGTTAAAAGTGTAATTTACCCCCTGTCATGCTTGACCTCGATCCTTATCCTACCTTACATATTCTAGACAAATTAAATATTAAGATTATATAGTTTGTTCCTTGACTTAGATTCATGCATTCTTTAAATAATTTAAAATTTTTATCCCTACAGCAAGTGTCTACCGGGTATACTGTGTCTGCCATTCCCGTGGTCAGACCATTAGTGCCTGTTGTGTTAACCATGATTGCTATTCCCGACATCACTGTGGCTGGTTAGTTACCACTATATCTCCCTTTTTTTTATTATATGAATATGCACCATATTGTAATATTATTCATCTTTTCATAGGAAATGCGTCTCACCAACCAGCCTCTGTAGCAATAGTCGATCAGGCTAAACGTGGTTAGCGACCCTCTGGGCCCTTACTAACATCACCATGCGTTGCCTCCACGGTTTGTCAATCTTGGCATTATGAATTTTATTTTGTTTCTATACAAGTTATTATTATTCAATTTATTATAGTTTTTTAATTTCAAGCATGCTATGGTGATTAGAAAGTTCCTTTGGTTGTTTCCTTATTTAATGTTAATATCTTGCTAAGTTATCTTAGATTTTGATCGGATTTTTGTTAATGTTATAAACATACCCAAGATCGTTTGCTATTATTAAAGAGTATAGTGTTAACAAATATTGTAATATATCGTAGGCAAAATATTATTTTAGGGCCTCAAACATTGAAAAAAACCAAATTGATCTTTGGCACGTCTTGGAATAAAAAAAATTATACATGTAATTAGATATTGTTTCTTTGATACATTTTTTTTTTATTTCGATTTTTTGTTCATGTTAGAAACACACTCAACATCTTTGGCAAATAAAATATACTACAAAAATAACAAACCAAAATGATCCATCTCAACACTTTTCAGAGTTTGTAGTACATATAATACACCAAAAATTTTAACAATCCATGAAACATATACATTATAAAACTTTGAGACATATGCCTCACCTTATTAAGCCTCATGACCTTAAGATTATTACATTTTTAAGTATTTTTATTTTATTGAGTTTCAAAAATTCAAATGCAGTTCCAAAAGTTACAAATCAACTGAGGGCCATCTCAACGGTCATTAGTGCAGTGTGCTCGAAGAGAGAGAGAAAAAGAAACTATGTTTTCATCAAAGCGAGCTAGCTAAATTTATAGCAAATCAATTATCAATACAAACTACCATAGAAGACATAGCAGTATCATTACGTACAGTATCCCAACAAGCAAGGAGAGCAAGAGAAAATGAAGCTAAAGAGAAAATGATTAATGACCAACTATCAATACAAGTTACCTTCGAAGACATCATAATCAGTGGGAGCGCACGTCTGGTGCAGGATGGAAAAAAGGGGAAAAAGAAAGAGGTTGAAAGGACTTCTCATTTGAGGCCATCAACTACATCATCGTTAAGAGTTGAAAGTCACGTCCCGTTATCGGTTGGTTCTGATGTAACAGTATCAATACGTGCAATATCACAACGTATACAGAGATCAAGAGAAAAAGTGGCTAAAGGAAAAATGGTATACTCTTTTGAACTGCCAAAGAGTTATACAAGCAGCGTAGATGGTGAATCTACCACAAATGTCACATTTCAAAACCTTGGACTCGAGTTTCAATCAGTTGCATGTTCATCCGTATTTGGAAGCATATCTCCAAATAGAGAAAATAACAGGTAATATTATGAATTATAAAATAAATTTTAATATTAAATTATAAATATTTTAAAAGTATGGATAAACTTAATAAGTATATATATAACTGTTTTATTATGTTAACAGTGAAAATCCAATGCAACTACCTCATGAGAGTAATAACATGAGAAATTATGTGCAAACCACCTATATTGAAGATATATTTGATTATGAATGTGGAGACTAAAATATGACAGAGACAAGATCGTCGTATCATGTTCCAACTGGTTGTCATTTTCTTGGACGTATGGATGTTATCTGTACATTTTGTTTAGCTCTTCATTGGAAAGATGAACAATTAACCACATCTCCTGCTAGACATCCTTTATTTGGAATGTGCTGTTTAGAAGGAAAAATAAAGTTACCCCCACTTTCTGCATTGCCTCCTACTTTTCAATCACTATACGAAGGCTCTGATTCACAATCAACGTCATTTCAAAAATATATTAGAGAATATAATACAATAAATACTTTTATAAGTCTTGGGGCACAAATAGATGACCGATCATTAACTGGATGTGGGCCTACGTCGTTTGTAATACACGGAGAATTACGTTACCAAACAGGAGCATTGCTACAAGATATTGGTAAGGATCCGATTTATTCGTAGCTTTATATTTATGATCCGGACACTACATTGGATTTTCGAGATCACCATAATCCGAATTTATCAAGGGATGTCTTAAGTATCATTCAAGATACACTTTTGCAAAACAATCCATTTTGCAAACTTTATAAACATGCATATGAGATTTTAAGTGCAATTGAAAATTCTCAAGAGAACAATAATATATTGGCATATCTACACTATAAACATGGTACTGATCGTCGTCGTTATAATCTTCCAACGACAGATGAAGTTGCAATTATATTACCGAGAGATAGAAGTGAGGCTCATGTTACACGAGATATCATTCTTTATTTGAGAGGTGGCTAAGAATTAAAACGGATAAGTGAATATCATCCGGTGTATCTACCATTGCACTACGTACTTATGTTCCTTTTCAGAGAATTAGGGTGGTTAGAAGATCTATGACAGTTTGATGTAATCAATAATTGCTCAAGCAATTCTAGACTTACTCATACACAATATTTTGCATATCGGTTATTCCCTCGCCCGATAGAATATTCAACAATCTTACATGGAGAAAAATTATTCCAAGAATTTTTAGTAGATACATGGGCCGCGAATGATCAAAATCGTCTTCGTTTTGTTAAACTCAATCAAAACATCATTCGGGCAGATATATACAAGGGTTTAACAGATATTGCAGAAGAGAGTTTGTCTACAGCTCAAGTTGGAAAAAGATTTATTTTACCATCATCGTATTCAGGAAGTCCAAGAAATATGTACGAGATTTTCCAAGACTCCATGGCGATCACACGATATAACAAATATCCAGATATATTTCTTATAGTAACTGCAAATCCTAATTGGCCAGAAATTAAAGCAGAATTGTTTCCTTATCAAACTACTGTTCTTCGACCTGATTTAATTGCCCGTGTATTTGAGTTGAAGCGGAAAGCAATAATAAAAGAAATTTTACAAAATAGGATATTTGGCCGAGCAGTTGCACATGTTTTCACAACTGAATTTCAAATGTGCGGTCTTCCACATATGGACGTATTGATCTTCCTTCAATATGCAGATAAGATTTGAATAGTTGCACAAGTTGATCAAATAATTTCAGCTGAATTTTCAGACCCTGACACACATCCTCTGTTTTTTCAAACTATTAAAAAATGTATGGTTCATGGTCCGTGCGGGTTGAGAAACTAGCGTGCATCATGTATGGATAACGGTCAATGCACCAAACGTTATCCACACAAGTTTACTAATGAAACATCTATGGATTTGGATTGATATCCTATTTATCGACGTTGTAATACCAATCAAGTATATATTGTGAGGGGACAAGAGGTTGATAATAGGGATGTTGTTCCATATAATCCTCTTTTATCTGCAATATTCGATTATCATATTAATGCTGAAGTATGTGCATCATGTCGTGCGGTTAAATATATTCACAAATATATTTATAAGAGACATGACAGAACTATCATGGTTTTGGGAGGTAATGAGATTCAGCAGTATATTGATGCACGATACATCGTACCACCAGAAGCAGCATGGAGACTACTTGAGTTTCCATTACACCAAGAGAAGCCAAATATAGCCAATTCATTTGCCTGGAATGCATCATGTTACTTTTAAGATAACAGAAGATATTGGGGATATTATTTCTAGAACGGCTAATCAAAATTCAACTTTGACAGCCTTTTTTGATTGTTGTGCTAGAAATCATAGTGCACACAATTTTACTTATCAAGAATTCCCTCAATATTTTATTTGGAGTAAGACAAATAAAATATGAACCCCAAGAAAATGAGGTTTTGCTATTAGTAGGATGTATTTTACTAATCTAAATGAAGGCGAGAAGTTCTTTCTTTGTTTGTTGCTCACTGTCATGAAAGGGCCATAATCATTTGAATGTTTACGGACAGTGAATGGTGTTATTTTTTCTATATTCAAATCTGTATGTACTGAACTCGGATTGCTAGAAGATGATACTGAATGGATACAATGTCTCACGGAGGCTATTATCTTGAATACAGAATATCAACTGCGAAGATTGTTCAACATTATACTACTAGAATGTTCTCTATTACAACCCGATTCATTATGGAATATGTTTTCACAAAATATATGTGATGATCTTCATCATAAGCTTCTGTGGAGTTTAACATTCCCAGTCCAATAAAAGAACAAGTAACTGATTATGGTCTATATTTGTTAGACCAGCTTCTTTTACAAGCAGGTAAAAGCGTGACAGATTTTCCTCCCTTACATTTGCCAGTAGGAGTATGGAGTATGGTGATTGGAAATACACTAATTAAGGAGCAGTAACAATTAATGTACGAGGGACAATAAGAAGAAATAGCTGCTAACGTTACGTGTCTTAATACTAAGCAACACAATGCTTACAAAGCAGTAACTAAGTCTGTATTCAATGAAATGAAAAAAGCTTTTTTTCTTAGTGGAGCAGCTAGTACTGGAAAGACATTTGTATATAATACAATTGCAGGTGCTTGCCATAGTCTTGGTCATATTATCATCATGGTTGCTTCGTCTGGTATTGCATCTTTGTTATTATCTAGAGGCCGTACAGCACATTCGACATTTAAGATACTCCTTGATATATTAGAAAACTCAAGTTGCGGATTCACGAAACAATCAATACATGCTGCTCTTTTTAGAGAGACTAAGCTGATTGTTTGGGATGAAATCACAATGCAATACAGATATTGCGTTGAATCTATTGATCGAACCCTTCAAGATGTTAAAGGCAATAAAAGACCATTCGGTGGAATTACAGTTGTCCTTGGTGGAGATTTTCGACAAATCTTACCTATTATAGCACAAGGTGTGCGAGAACAAATTGTGGCTGCATCGCTCAGACGCTCAATAATATGGAATCATGTACAAGTTCTATACTTGGTACAAAATATACGTTTGGATAGGGCAGAACCCGAAAATGTTAATTTCGCCAACTTTCTGATGGAGGTAAATACTATAACATCCATTGGAAATCCGTATGTTGTCCTTTATTGCTTCTTACCAGCTAAATCCTTATTTTTATTATTACAGGTCGGAACAAATCCAACTGAAACGATTCAATTACCGTTAGAAATTCATTTCTTAAAAGATCTTACAGATTTTATTCTTTCAGTTTACCCACAATTAAATATGGAGGGTACATCATCTGTATCATTCCTAACTGAACGTATAATTCTTATTGCACGTAATAATGATGTGAATACAATAAATAATGCAGCGTTGGAACTATTTCCTAGGGAAATAATTATATATTATACTGCAGATAAAGCTATCGATGATGATCTTAGCTCGACTTCTAATGGTTATCCTACTGAATTTTTGAATTACTTGATACTTCCGAATTACCACCATTCAAGCTTAAATTAAAGGTAGGGTCCCCAATAATATTGCTCAGGAATCTTGCACCTAAAGATGGACTTTGCAACGGGACAAGATTAATGGTTATCCGTTGTCAAACTCGGGTAATTGAAGCTCATATTTTAACTGGAGATAAATCAGGTGATTTGGTATTTATTCCAAGGATATCTTTAATACTGTCATCATCAGAATTGTCATTTCTAATATCACGGCGTCAATTTCCTATACGGCTTGCATATGCAATGACAATCAATAAAGCTCAAGGTCAATCAGTCAAGTACGTCGGGATTGATTTGAGGACAATGGTTTTTAGCCACGGACAGTTATATGTAGCACTTTCAAGATGTACATCAACAAATAGAATTTTTATACTTCTTCGACTAGATAGTGCAATTGAAACTATAAATATTGTTTATCCTGAAGTACTATTATTTTGAAAAAATTTTAAATCCAAAGGTACTTATACGATACCTTTACAGCTTCCATTACCGTCTCGTCGCGTCGGTAATGCACGTTAGTACCATCGTTCACTCCAGCCGTTGTCTTCACGTCTGATATCTCTCTCCCCCTCTCCATCACTCCTTTCATCTCACTCCAAATATACTTATATGGCATTATTATAGCTGCCATTATCACATCGTGTCGGTAACACGCGCCAATATCTTCGCTTTCTCTAGCTATCCTTATCAGCACAGTCGCCTTCGCTGCCACTACTCTCACTAGCGCGGATGCTTCAACAGGCGCCCTTTCAGCTGATGTTTTCACGAGGATATGAGGTAATGTATACGCTCATTACCTTTATCAAATTATATACATTAAATAAGACGACTTATAGTTACAACTTCTCACCTTTGTAGGTGTGGGATAGGTATGTACCCGTCATTTCAATTGAAGAACATGTCAATGGGTGGCCTAGGTGGCCCGTTCGTGGTAGAGTTCACCTATATAAGATGAGCCAAAATGTAATTTGGTAATTAATGCCATATGCCCGTGATGTTTCAATGTTTTTAAGAAGAACATGGATGAAGATACTTCTTGAGGGTATGTTTTCTCTATTAAAAATGTTTATAAATTCAATATAATATACTAAAAAAAATTAAAAATTATAAGATTATTTTCACGGAGAACCATATTGAGGGACGCCAGCGTTATGCTGTCGAGAGACAATTAATAAATGATGTGGCGATATGGAGGGCAGAACAGAAATGACGACTAATCATGGCAAGACGGAAGCAACAATATTATAGAATATACCCATATTGATGGTGAGCACAAATGTTTCGCCAAAGTGATATGTTTCACCTTTTTTCTTAGATATATGGTAGTCAATTCTGATATGTTTGATCGCTTTATATATAATGTAGTGGTACATTTTTTATTGTCTAACTCTTTCTCATTTGTTCACAGGTTGGAGTTTGTCTTATTTGTAGGGACCTGGTTCGGGATGAAACTGAAGACGGTGGATTATTATGTGATAAATGTAAATATGTCATAATGCAGTAATTTATATTATGTAATTAGTTCTAGACTTTATATCTTCTTCTTGGGTATTTTTTCATAGATACTTTCTAGCTGTTATTTTGCATGGTAATTTTATGGTGGAATTTTCTTACTTCGTCTTAAAGTTCTATATGTATGTTGAGTGATTACTATTGTGTAGTAGTTTTCTATTGCTAATTCCTTACAGTCAAATGTGTATGAACCCAAGGAAGAAATAAGACAATAAAGACACTTCTCCGGTGACTAAAGTATGTTGATGTTTCTCTCTCTCACTCTCTCTTTAAATCGTGTTTATATTGGAACTTTTCATTTAAATATACAAGTATGGTACAATAGTACATTGCGCGTAGTTAAATCATGTAATTTTAGTCAATCTGATTGTTCAGGAATCCTTCTCTACTCTCTGCAAGAAACGGGCAAAGTATGAGGCCTCATCAAAGGAGAACATTGGTTCATATGTCAACCCAAACAACAAGAGGGTCGTAGCTCAAGAGGGATGTATTGTGGATGGTATAGCAGAGACATTGGCACCCTCCAAGTAGATGAGGTAGAGAACAAGTCATCTTATTTCAGCATTTTCAATGCATCACATATTTTTCATGTGAGAAATGTTATTCAGCCCAAAGGTTTGTCCCGATTTCGCTGGCCCGATTGACATGGCAGCGTGCAACTGGTGGCTGAAACCCACTATCGATTTTAAAATCTTTAACGGCACCAGTGCAGTTGCATGTTGCCACGTCAATCGGGCCGACAAAATCGGGAAAACCTTCGGGCTGAATAGCATATCTCTTTTCATGTTAATGGTGACTGAAAATACCTATGATTAATGCCTTTGACTTTATCCTCTGCAAGATAGGCATCATATCTCAGATCTTGGTGAAAATCACAACCCAAGTGAAAGAATGATTCGGCAGCATGGAAGGCAGGAAGAACAGTTAAGGCCTCCTCTTGCAGTGCTTGCTCAAAATTTTAATGGTGTGGGTGGCTTAAAAGCTCAGATTCCCTTCAACAACAACGTGAAGGCAGTTGGATATGGTGGTAAGCTATCTCAGAGCTCCGTTTTCTTAGTTCCCTCTAAATCAATTCATTTCACGAAAAGTGCATGTTAAGTCATAGCACAGTACCAGCTCCAAATTATGGAACTTTGTTACCAACTCACCTAGCTGGCACTTATAGGTGGTAGATTCCAATGATAACCCCTATTATGTCATATTCCATGCAGTATCCTACTGAGCCCCAGAAGTCAGCATCGTTGCATATGCATGCTGAAAGGAGCGACGGTAAAGAGATGGAGCCAAACCCTAGCAAAAGCAGGAGCTTCCTCACGTTGTTGCTCACTAGGCGCAGATTAAGAAAAGATGAGATGCTTTATACCTACTTGGATGAGTACTAAGATAGTTGAGGCTCAAAAGAGAAGCATTACAAGGGCAAATGAAAATAAAAAAGAACCCTCCAATGGGTTCCCCCCTTCATATAGTTCATACATGTCCTTTTCAGTTACACAAATGCTATGTTGTCTTATGGATGAGAAACAGTCATTTGTAAGCTGTCATCTAAATTGTTATATATGTCTTACCATTAAGATTAGGGATTGTGTTCTGAAGTTGGTGGTTTTGTTTTAGTGCAAGGGCTACTATGGAGGCCCTTGAGCAGGATTTAAGCAGATCAAACACAATATATAGTCTCCTACTGAGAGCTCAGTTGGTTAGATATGCGCAACTCGTGGCCCATTGTGGTCAGTACATCATCACATTTTAGTGTGCCAGAACATGATTAGACCAAGGATCGAAACTCACCATTGGAGTAAAATGACTTGAATTTTAAAAACCCGTCGGTAGAAAACCTTGCCACTAAACAGCCTGTTTGGTTCGCTGAAGTTCGAACGCTAGAATGCAATGTGGCCGCAATTGCTGCTGTTGGACCACGCAGCAAACAACCGTGTATTCCAACTACACGTTTTCATCACTTTTAAATACAAATTGTGCTGGTCCAGGATTGATACTGCTGCAATTTTGATTACCACAAAGCAACGCACATAAAATTAAAGATTATAGTAAAGATTATGGAATAGGTTTTCAAATCTTGCTTGGAAGGGACCGAATCAGACTGTAGTGCCGAGGGGCTGACTCGATTAATTCCATTGCCAAAGGAGTATTAGAGAAATCCAATAACAAAATTAGGCAATAGTTAAGCATAATGCTTGAACAAAGCTCAGTTGTTCGTGCAATCAAAACAAAACCACCAGATGTTCACAAGAAACAAAATCAACCGAGATTTAGGAACTACTTTTGATGCATCCATATAAGTTCTGATTCTGATTCGTTATGCCAAATGGCCAACCCCTCCCTCTCTCTAATGCGGAGGCAGTTCACTGGAGGCATGGACGTGGTCGCTGTAGTGCCGACAGACATGGGTTTTGAGGGTTATATTAATCCACTCAGAATGTCAATGTCAAGAAGATGGGCAGTTAGGGGGAGGGGGTTTGATCGGCTCCCCCTCCCCCCTTCTTCTCCAATGGATCACCATTTAGTTATGGAGAGGGTGATAGAACATAGATTTTAAAAAAAACAATATGAATTATTGTTCATACCCTCAAAATATTATTTGTGCCCTTAATTTTTTTTGTCACTTTTAAAATATCACCACCATCCTCAAAATATCGTTCTACTGTTTAATGACCCTAGAAGTTTTGGAATTCCTTGAAAGTTGGTGAAGATGATCATGATACCCTAGACAGCACATCCACTAATTTTTATAAAATTCCAAAACTTCTAAGGTAGTCAAAATGATCGTAGCTTATTTTCTCATTCCGTAGCTCATAGCTCAAAAAATATTGTTATCACCCTTGAAAAATTATTCTTTCGCTCAAAAATATCATCACTTTTAAATTATTATTGCCACCTTTAAAATATTGCGTCTTCCCTCAAAATTTTATCATGCCCTCAAAATATTTTTGTCGCCCTCAAAATCTTTTGCGTGCCGACAGGCACGGGCTTTACAAGTATGTGTGTGTGTGTGTGTGTGTGTGTGTATATATATATATATATATATATATATATATATATATATATATATATATATATATATATATATATATATATATATATATATATATATATATATATATATATATATATATATATATATATATAGATATATATATATATATATATACAAATGTATATATATATATATACAAATATATATATATATATGCATATATATATATATATATACATATATATATATATATATATATATATATATATGGGGGCGGGGAGCCTGCACCCGAGGTGCAGCAACAACGCTGCACCGCCCCCTTGTTTTACCTATCTAGAAGTTTTGGAATTGGATGAAATTTGGTGAGGATGTTGTCTATGGTAAGATGATCATCCTCACAAATTTTCATCAAATTATAAAACTTCTAGGGGTGTCAAATGGTCGAAGCAAAATCTGCAGATTTTAACGGTGACTGCGGACGGCTGATTTTGCTTTGACTATTTGACCCCCCTAGAAGTTTTGGAATTTGATTAAAATTTGTGAGGATGATCACCTTACCCTAGAGAACACCCTCATCAAATTTCATCCAATTCCAAAACTTCTAGGTAGGTAAAACAAGGGGGCGGTGCAAAGTTCTTGCTGCACCGCAGGTGCAGGCTCCCCGTCCCATATATATATACATATATATATATATATATATATATATATACAAATGTATATATATATATATACAAATATATATATATATATATATGCATATATATATATATATACATATATATATATATATATATATATATAGATATATATATATATATATATATATGGGGGCGGGGAGCCTGCACCCGAGGTGCAGCAACAACGCTGCACCGCCCCCTTGTTTTACCTATCTAGAAGTTTTGGAATTGGATGAAATTTGGTGAGGATGTTGTCTATGGTAAGATGATCATCCTCACAAATTTTCATCAAATTATAAAACTTCTAGGGGGGTCAAATGGTCGAAGCAAAATCTGCAGATTTTAACGGTGACTGCGGATGGCTGATTTTGCTTTGACTATTTGACCCCCCTAGAAGTTTTGGAATTTGATTAAAATTTGTGAGGATGATCACCTTACCCTAGACAACACCCTCATCAAATTTCATCCAATTCCAAAACTTCTAGGTAGGTAAAACAAGGGGGCGGTGCAAAGTTCTTGCTGCACCGCAGGTGCAGGCTCCCCGTCCCATATATATATATATATATATATATATATATATATATATATATATATATATATATATATATATATATATATATATATATATATATATATATATATACAGAAATGTACTGTACCGCAGCCGTCTGATGCACGCGCTGCGTGCATTGCATACACCATCAGACCGCTACGGTGCGGTACCGCACTTACCGCATTATAGCATTTCTCTCTCTCTCTATATATATATATATAAATATATATATATATATATATAGAGAGAGAGAGGAATGCTTAGGTGCGGTTTGTGATCCATACGGTCCATAGCCGTCTGATGCACCCTCCGCGTGCACCGAATGCACGGATTGGTGCATCAAATGGCTACGGACCATGGACCACACGGATCGCAGACTGCACCTAAGAATCCTTATATATATCTATATAATAAGGGACAACGGTTGTGGGGGGGACAAATGAACTGAGACAAAGCAGCGGTGAGATTTATGGGGAGGAGGGGGATAAACAGGGAGAAGGGCTAGGATTCATCCGTTACTTCTTACCCCTCTTTCTTTAGAAATTTGAAATAGATTACATCCAGCCGTCCGATCTATATCGAAGGGGAAAGAGAATCGGAGATTTCTCGGGACCCCGCGACTCCATCCCCAGGCGTCGAGTCCCCCACCCCCCTCTCCTGTCTGCTAAAATCGGTGCCCAGAGCCAATCAGCACGCTCTGAGTGCTGGATACCCATCCACCCCCCTTTTCCTCTCTCTTTATCTCTCTATCTCTCACTCTGCACGCCGCCCTGCTCACCCCCCTTTTTGTCCGGAACCCTAATCCCCTCCCTCTCCACCGAACCACCTTCTCTCCCTCCCTCTCTCTCTGCCGCCCCCCTGTACCATCCCATTAGCCCACCGTCCCTCTCGCCACCATCTCCCCCCCCTCTCCTTCCTCTCGACATCTTCTTCAGGTGGTGACCCCTTGCGGAGGAGGAGAAGCCGAACTGTGCGGCAGTGTAGAGAGAGTGGGTCTCTCAGAACCAACACCCACATCCCGCAGCTCTCTCTCTCTCTCTCTCTCTCTCTCTCTCTCTCTCTCTCTCTCTCTCTATAGAGAAAAAAACCCCCAACTATTGTCGCCCTCCCTTCTCCTTTGAGTTCAGATCTAAACTCTTTCCATGAGGCCGGCCAGGCCCCACACCCCAGAGATCCTCCTTCCTTCCTCTTACCAAACTGAGGTTGTGATCACCGATGGCCATGAGGCCGGCTAAGCTCTTTCTCCTCCATATCTGCAGCAACAACCACGGAGTGGGGAGGGGATGGATCCAACATCTCCCTCCCTTGATATCCTCTGGCAGATCCGAGGGCGTGGGTTTGGCCCCCTCCTCTGTTTTCTCCTTCTCCTTCTCGAGTGGAAACATGGCTGTGATTCTCGATGGACGCGATCTCACATCGGTGAGATTATTTCTAATTCGTCTTCTCCCCTTCTTTCTTCCTCTGATTTTTTTTCTTTCTCTGATTTTTATTTTTTGTTTGAGTGTGCAACTTTTGGGGATGGCTAAAGAGAGGAATGGAGGGTATTTGATTTTGGGCTGCTGCAGCGAATTGAAGAAAGGGAAGGGATTATGGAGGAGAGGCTCCGAAGCACAGTCACGATAATCCCCACAACCGATGTTCTCTTCCTTTCTCTATTCGATCAGCATTTCTCCTTCGTTTCCTCCCCTTCTTTCTTCCTCTGATTTTTTTTTTTGTTTGAGTGTGCATCTTTTGGGGCTGGCCAAAGAGAGGAATGGAGGGAATTTTATTTTCAGCTGCTGCAGCGAATCGAAGAAAGGGTAGAGATTACAGAGGAGAGGCTCCGAAGCACATTCACAACAATCCCCGCTACCGATGTTCTCTTCCTCTCTCTATTCGATCAGCTCAAATCTGATCTGATCTGATCTCTATTTTTTTCCTTTCCTTTCTCTATTTTTTTTAAATTTTTTTGTGTAGAATGCAGCCCTTGGGGTTGTTGCATTAGAAAGTGAGAGGGCATCTCGGGCGGCTGCACCGAAATGGAAAAGGGGAAGCCACATCCCCCTCAATGCCTCTGAATTGCAGTTCAAATATGATGAGAATTGGATAAGCCCCGCAACGCATTTGAATCGCAATTCAGATCTGATCTTTTTTTTTTTTTCTTCCTCATACTTTTTGATGAGTGTGCAATTGTTGGGGTTGTTGTGGCAAGGCCAAAAGTGGAATCCAAGGTATTTATTAAGAAGGTTTATAGGAATCATGTAAGTAGTGATTTAGTTGGAAATTTATCATCAACCATTCAATTATGATATTGTTGAATCTTTTTATATTGGATTTTTTTAGGACTTTTTGCAACTATGTATACAAAAATATAAAATATTGAAATATCATGAAGTCCATGATGTTTGAGGCTACTAAGAGTATTGTTTTCTTTTATTTGAATAGAATTGGCTTACCAATAGCCAATATGTCTGATCCACCTGCTGCACCATATAATACCACTGCTCTGGCACCATCAACCAATAATAATTTTTGCTTTTATTTGAATTTTTTTTCTCTCTCTCATGTTCTAGGATTTCTAATTTCTTGATTTTTTCTTTCCTCTTGATTGCAGGTTTATGTCATCACTGGTGGGGTCGAATTCGTTGTTGACGAGGTGCGGAATCAGGCGGTATCTTCCTCCCTTTCTTTCTCTTTCTTATTCTTCTTTGTTTGTCTTTCTTAGTTTTAATTAGAACTGCGAAACAGATCCTGATCCTGATCCTAAGTATGTCCTATCACATTTGTTCTATGATGTTTTAGGCTAGGAACGAAACTTCACACGAAACCGAAATGTAAACTAAACCCCCAAAAATAGCTCAAAACACACTACAGAAACTATGCTCCAGCAGTGAATTCAGATCTAATCGACTTCGTCAAGCCCAGTACCGCTACCTCCACCATGAATAGGAACTATACTGGCACCTCCACCCATGTACATCTTGACAATGATGGGGATGCAAATGTCCTGAAGTTTATTCATCTTGCCTATTGCTGATTTTGCAGATTTTTTTTTCATATTTCGATCATGAATGAAGTCTTTCATTTATTAGACATACTTTCACATTTTCCAAAATACCCCTCTTACTGTTTTCAAATGTCCATTTTGCTGGTTTTGCTGACTTTTTTTTCTTACTTAGAGCAATTCAATAGGCTTCACTTAATGGATTCTGTTCCATATCCATTTTGCTGACATTGCTGATTTCCAAGGATGCTCGCACTATAGTATCCTATGGATGCTGGCACAATTCCTGGGAGGGTTACTAATAGTTACAAGCAAATAGCAAATTATATCCAATCCTTTGGTTGAGTCATTCTTTTGAGTTGAAGGGCCACATCGCCAATGAGACATTTGGTGGCAATGCATCTATGAAAGGAAGGGCTGCGGTGCAAAATCTTACCTTCAATGCAAAGAGGGTAGACTGCTTTAGATGTGGAGGTAAGGGTTACATTTTTGATAGTGAAGGAGAAACTGAAGACTCATTAGAAGAGGGTTCTGATGAAATCGAACAAGAAGTTATCATTGGAGAAGAAGGTCATTTTTTATACATTTTTTCCTTGCTTTTTTAATTAACAATTTACATGGTAATTTTAGTTCCAAAAAATAATCATGACAATAATTTAAATAGAAAATTATGCATTTGAATTGAAAACACAATATGGTCTATTTTTTTCTTAAAACGATTTACATGGTAAATGCATTAAAAAAACCTAGAAAGTTTGACTAAAATTAAAAAAGAAGTCTTATATGCATGGAACCAAGATTAATGGGATGCATACATGCAAATTTTATCATTTAAGTAAAGCCCAAATAAAGCACAATTTGGAGAAGAATCAACTTTTTACATGATAATGAATGTACGTTCTAAAAAGAAAACCAAGCAAATAATTAGTCTCAAACGAAAGTTCACATTTTTTTTTCGATAGTATCAAAAATTTTAAATATATTTAATTAAAAGAGTTTGGAAGAGAGAATACATAAACTGATAAACTGCATAGCATCTGATCGATTTTTTTAGAGCAATTCACGAATGCCCGAAAGATTGATTTTGCTGAATTTTTTTTTATTTTTTGAATGCTTAGCATCTGATTTTTATGTGACATTTAAATGGAATGTACGTCAATGACTGCTAGGGTCGCACATGCCAGCTATGTTGGCTTCGGTACGTCGCAAAGATGGCCTTAATTGACACCCCTTGCAGGCAATAGTCACCCAAATACCCTCAATGCATGGATCACCCTCGATGCATGAAAATCGAGCCGACGTCTTGGAGGGGTCTTACAGTCGAAGAAAATATTTTTTTAATGCTTAGAATATGCTCACAACCGTCCCTTTAAATGTCATTTACTTAATTACTTGATTTTTTGAATCCTTAGTATATGCTCACAACCGTCCCTTTAATTTTTATGAATGCTTATCATCCGACAGTGATTTTTTTAGAGCGAATGCTGACATTGCCGATTTTCAAGGATGCTCGCACTATAGTATCCTATGGATGCTGGCACAATTCCTGGGAGGGTTACTAATAGTTACCAGCAAATAGCAAATTATATCCAATCCTTTGGTTGAGTCATTCTTTTGAGTTGAAGGGCCACATCGCCAATGAGACATTTGGTGGCAATGCATCTATGAAAGGAAGGGCTGTGGTGCCAAATCTTACCTTCAATGCAAAGGGGGTAGATTGCTTTAGATGTGGAGGTAAGGGTTACATTTTTTATAGTGAAGGAGAAACTGAAGATTCATTAGAAGAGGGTTCTGAAGAAATCGAACAAGAAGATATCATTGGAGAAGAGGGTCATTTTTTATACATTTTTTCCTTGCTTTTTTAATTAACAATTTACATGGTAATTTTAGTTCCAAAAAATAATCATGACAATAATTTAAATAGAAAATTATGCATTTGAATTGAAAACACAATATGGTCTATTTTTTTCTTAAAACGATTTACATGGTAAATGCATTAAAAAAACCTAGAAAGTTTGACTAAAATTAAAAATGAAGTCTTATATGCTTGGAACCAAGATTAATGGGATGCATACATGCAAATTTTATCATTTAAGTAAAGCCCAAATAAAGCACAATTTGGAGAAGAATCAACTTTTTACATGATAATGAATGTATGTTCTAAAAAGAAAACCAAGCAAATAATTAGTCTCAAAAGAAAGTTCACATTTTTTTTTCGATAGTATCAAAAATTTTAAATATATTTAATTAAAAGAGTTTGGAAGAGAGAATACATAAACTAATAAACTGCATAGCATCTGATTGATTTTTATAGAGCAATTCACGAATGCCCGAAAGATTGATTTTGCTGAATTTTTTTTATTTTTTGAATGCATAGCATCTGATTTTTATGTGACATTTAAATGGAATGTAGGTCAATGACTGCTAGGGTAGCACATGCCAGCTATGTTGGCTTCGGTACGTCGCAAAGATGGCCTTGATTGACACCCCTTGCAGGCAATAGTCACCCAAATACCCTCGATGCATGGATCACCCTCGATGCATGAAAATCGAGCCGACGTCTTGGAGGGGTCTTACAGTCGAAGAAAACATTTTTTTAATGCTTAGCATATGCTCACAATCGTCCCTTTAAATGTCATTTACTTAATTACATGATCTTTATAATGCTTAGTATATGCTCAAACCATCCCTTTAAATTTTTTGAATGCTTAGCATCCGACAGTGATTTTTTTAGAGCGATTCACGAATGCCTGTAAGGCTGATTTTTTTTTATTTTTTGAATGCTTATCATCTGATTTTTTTAGAGTGATTCACGAATGCCCGAAAGGATGAGTCCATTAATGTAGATCAAGGTTACTGTTTATGTATATCATTAGGGTTATTGTTTGTTTGCAATATTATTAGACTTTTAGTTCCTTCACATCCATAATCTATATTTCTGATCCAATAATACAGAGCTGATGTCAAAAATTCATTCTATTTGTAGGTCTGTTATTTTTGTATTTTTTGAAATATGCCTGATGTGTTTACCATCCATACGTAAGAAAGGTAAACCTCTCTCTCATATGCAGAGTATGTGGTTTGATCTCACTCATGTTGACGTTGAGCTTTGGGATTTTTGCTTGCACCTTTTGCTTAATTCTATACACTTAATTCTATATACCTTTTGCTTGCACCTTTTGTAAATCAAATATTGGGTTATCTTGAGCTTTTTGAATTAATCTATGTAATCGTATTGTATCTTGAGCTTTTCAGATTAATATAACCGGTTGGGGGTTGCCTAACCCTCCCTCCTTAATAGGGGTTCTCAAAAAAATATTACATAGATTCAGAAATTATGGGTTGTTTGGTTAATTGCCCAAGTGAGGAATGAGTAATTGTGGGCATGCCCAAGAGAAGGAATGAATGGATGAGCTTCTCATCCATAGATTCCTTACCTTAGAATTCTGATGTAATACAATTCATGAGCTTTAAAATATATACCCCTAACAATGGAGACGTGGTGCATTTGAGTATATCAATACAATCCTTACTTTCATGAGGTCGTTCCAACTGCCTCTGGCAATATATATTAACTTTTTGCTTATAGTTTTATTGTTTTTTCTCTCATAACGATTTTAATAGTAATCTAGGGAGTGAGTAATAGGAACTTGAAGGTATTAGATGAAGGAATTGATTTTATATATAAGTGCTTATCGATCACTTCCCGATTTGGAGTCATTTTGATCTTTATTTCTATTTCTAATAGCCTTCACTACTTCTATTATGTGTTCACAGCCGACTGCAACCAACACTGTAGTCGCATGTCTGAGAGCTTGGAGGGATGCCACCGGCCCGCTTCGGTCTCACCTTGACATCGTGGAAACAACACTGATCAGGTAATAATTTTTTTATGTTAAAATGCCTTCATCTTGAATTCTTGATCTTTGCAAGACATCTAAACATTATTACCTACAAATCTAAGAATGTAGAGATTCCCCCCCAGAAGGGTTAAGTGCATAATTGAAGAGGCTGAGGGGCAAAATACTTAACTTGCCAACAAAAAATTCAAAGCAAGTTGGAACGGGGGACTAAACCCTTTTGGGATTAGTAGATGAGGGGCATGCATCTCTCCTTTGTTAAATTATGTACTATAACCTTATTATCATGGCAGTCCTTATTCAATTATATATTATGTCATTTAATCACGAAAGCTTAGGTTTCTGTTAACATTATTAAAGAAGCTATGGGGCATGCAACACTCCTCCCTACTTTTTTTTTTTAAGCCCATGCACACATGATTTTCATATTCAGTTTTATACGTACCATTCACAACTGATTTTTTTTACCCTTTGTTCTTTCCTCATCCCCAAACCGATCACATCCACCAACAGATCATCCGCATCGAGTCGATCGCCCACCGTGAGGTTTAATTCGACAGGAAGGAAAACAGGGTATGAGATGCTCAATGAGATTTTATCTCTCTTGCCTCATTGTAATGACAGAAAGGTTGATTCGACATAAAGGCTTTTCACATTTCTTCCATGTTATTGTGTTGTTGTTTTCAATAAAATTGTAAGAAGTAGCCACACGTCAAGTATTTAACTATTATGCCCTATTTTTAGTTTCATAGTTGGACACGAACAATTGGATTTCATCGCTGGAGCTTCATCGGACACAAAATATTTATACTTTTTTTGCTAATCATATAATCAATGTTGTAGAAGCATTACATGATTTCAGTGTTTGAGAGCATACGGTACATATTTGTATAGCTCAATAATGTAAATTATAGCTTAGTAGTATTTTTTTGGACTTTCTGTAATTGTTGCATCTATAATGTTTGTCTCTCGCGGTTGTGAATTGTTCTGGGAATTTTTTTTAAGTTTTATTTTTAATTTTTCATGGTTATTTTTTTTAACTGATTATAAGTTGGGAATTTTTGTGAAATATTGTTTGGTGATTAAATTTTAGAAAATTTATTTCTTTTGGGTGAGGTATGAAAGGCAAGAGTTCCCAATTATTATCAATATCCATTGGTCTTTCCCAATTATATGTTTTATCTTGATTTGGTTGGGATTGGTCATCGGTGATTGAGGGAGATGTGATAACTACATGTGGTTGTCCTAGTGGTGACGTTTATTGACGAGTTTGCAATTGTGGGTAGTGTCGATAAGTGATGTTTGGCAAAGATAGTTCAACACGAATGGTGTTTGGCAAAAGGCAATTCAACACGAAATCTTTTGTGTGCCGATAAAATATTTTGGGAGCGGTGACAATATTTCGAGGGAGATAATATTTTCAATAATAATATTATTTCTTGCACGGAGATAACAGTAGAAATGACTGTGCCTGTTGACACGAATATTGGGCGAGGTCGCCCTCATTTGTCGGGGGCGTCCACAGTATGTGAAGACATCCACATTAGATAGTGCAAATGGAACATTGTGTTATAATGTAAAGAATTTGGATTTTCTTGGAGTACAACCTTCGACAGCAACACACCCCCGACCGTCTTCGAAGACATCGACACTGTAGCTGCCGCCTTTGTCAACAAAAATAAATCGACCACATGCAGCGTCAACACACTCGAGCCCCGACCTCTCAACACTCGAGCCCCGACCTCTCAGTGCACCAACACTTCAAGCATTTACCATATTTTCATACCTTGACGCACCAAAAAGGTTGATTAAGATTCAAAAGTTTAAGACTCAAAAGTATAGTCACACCATGAAGTTATGGAGAGAGTGATAGAACAGAGATTTTTTAAAAAAAATAATATGAATTTTGGTAGCTGGCAATGCTCAGTTTGTTCATAAAAAAGGGGAAGATTTGTATATGATCACTCTATCTGAGAGAAAACAAAGTTCAAAAAAACATGACTTCGAAAGACTTTTGTCTTGCTTTGATTTCTTCACTTCAGTTCCTTCTATGTCAAAAGACTCATAAATCTGCACCATTTAGTGTACCAAAGTTATGTAGCAAATTCAAAAAAAATAAGACTAGAACTTAAGATAAATAATCATATTTTTAATTATTATCACGCATGAAATATTGTTCACACGTTTGAAATATTGTCATCAACCTCGATTTTTTTTTTCCACCTTTAAAATATCATCACCTTCCTCGAAATATTGTCATTGCCCTTGAAATCTTTTGCGTGCCAACAGGATTCGGTATGTTGCCACCCTCGAATTATTGGACCCCATAAAAATATAGTTACCGAACTTGAAACGTTCTGTTGCCACCCTCGAAATATTATGAAACCCCCAACTCTCGAAATAATATCGTTGCCCATGAATTATTATTGCCGCCACTCTCTAAAAATTATCACTGCCCTCAAAATATTTTTGTTGTCCTCGAAATTTTTTTCGTGACTTTAGGCACGGGGTTTTTACTAGTATAAATAATATATATATATATATATATATATATATATATATATATATATATATATATATATGTGTGTGGGGGGGTGGGGGGTGTGGGGGGGGGGAGGGATACTCTTACTCATGGCCTCTTACTCTTATAGTTACCTATGATCTGGGCCATCCATTAGATCTCGACGTACGGTTCAGATTAGATGGTGAGTTAAAACAATGGTGTCCGCATTAAATGCCCATATTAAAAATTTGTATTGCATTTAATGCGAACACCATTACTTTAACTCCATATTTAATCCGAACCATACGTTGGGATCTAATGGACGGCCCGGATCTTAGGTAACTATATGAGTAAGATAAATATATATATATATATATATATATATATATATATATATATATATATATATATATATATATATATAGGGCAGGGATACTCTTACTTATGGAAGTACACATCGTCTTTTACCTACCCTAGAGGTTTAAGAATTTGATGACACTTGGTGAGGATGCTATCTATGACAAG
>OX393558.1:70781691-70966691 GCA_947650365.1 Chamaelirium japonicum | reverse complement strand
GGGAGGGGAGGGAGCCTCCATACATATGGAGGAAACTTGCATCCATACATAGTGATTTGATATATCTAGGAGTTTTAGAATTTGCAGATTTTTTGTGATGATAAGCACCTTACCTTAGATAGAACACCCACCAAAAATCAACAAATTTGAAAAATTCTAGGGGCATCAAATGTTAGAATTCAAATTAACGGTTACAATGGACGGTTGATAAAACTTCTAACATTTGATACACCTAGGAGTTTCAGAATGTGCTGATTTTTTGTGGGTGTTCTATCTAAGGTAAGATGCTTATCATAACAAAAAATCAACATATTCTAAAACTCCTTGGTGCATCAAATCATCGACGTATAGAAGTATGTTTCCTCCATAGGTATAGGAAAAGGAAGCCTCCATAAGCATGGAGGAAAACTTACCTCAATATGAAGTGATTTCATGGCCCATGAGACATCAATGAAAGTGATTCTTTTTCAAAAATAATAATCTTATCTTAGATAGAACATATGTCTAAAATCAGCACATTTGGAAACTTCAAGGGACATCAAATATGATGTTCAAAATTAACGGTTACAATAGACGATCGATAAAGCTTCTAATATTTGATGCCCCTAGAAATTCCCAAATATGATATATTTAATATGTGTTTTATCTAAGGTATGGTGACTGTCCTCAAAAAAGAATCATCTTCGTTGGAGTCTTGGGTTGTGAAATCACTTCATATGGAGGTAAGTTTTCCTACATGCATATGGAAGAGCGAGAGAGAGAGAGAGAGAGTATCTCCAAGGGCTTCCCTTAATGTTTTGCCCACTTAAGGAAGCCATTTTTGCCACATCAGCTAAATAAGATTTTTTTTCTACTCCAATGGCCTCCTGGCCTCCTCATTCCTTACATTTAAGTTGTCTATATTTCTAATATTTATCAGGAGTCGGAATTACCTCTGATCAATAGTTATGGTTGCTTCTGCAGTGTTACATGGGTGTTGTTGACATGTGGGACCCAGCCGAGTGAGCGATGAAGCCTCGCTCGATTGTGAAAACCAAAATCTCACTAGATAGATGGAGCAGCTAAGCGAGTCCATTGGACTTCGTTTATGCATCGTAGAGAGATAAGGGACACCTCTTTGGAGATGCTCTTACTTAGCGCTTTCCCTTTGCTTTTCCACGTAACCCACCAGGAGATAGGAGAGTTGGCAAACAAATGATGCTTTGGAGAGGAGGTTGTGGGTTCAACTCCTCCCCTTAATTTACCCAGGAGTGAAGTGTTGGAAATAAATCCATGGTATAGGCCCGTAGCGGAAGCAAAGTGTAGGTCTGAAGACCGGGGTTGGTGTGCGTTACATATCAAAATTTTTATCGAAACCCTACACATACGTGTATGAATCTATCATGGCAACTACGCGAACCCCTAATGTCAATCTAATACGAGAGAATAATCTAGTATGCATGCATGTTCTATCTATGCTAGATCTATAAATTAAAGATCATACTTGCATGCGGATTCTTTCACCGCGATAAATTTCTTCTTTGTCGATGGAGATGGGCTCGGATCTGCTCGATATACTTTTGGTCCAACAGACATAACTTTCTGCTATGAACTTAGATTGTACTGAATTTTGGACTATAGGTAGAGAACATCGAGATGCAACTTTTGAAAGTGGTTTCACATCATTTGGAGTTCTATAGCTCCTACAATCATAGAAACATCGCTGATTTTCTGTACAGATTCTGGATAGCAAAAGCTTACGGGAGATGCCTTCTAGTTCACCCAATCTCGCACGATACACGGCACCTCGTCTATAGATCTCTGAGTGCCTCCATCCGACGAGCCTTCTCCTTCTACGAAACACCACACGAGAAAGACGAGTCGCCATCCAATGGCGCAAGCGAGGGAGAGAGACGAGAGAGGAGAGGAGAAAGGGACAGCTAGGGTTTAGCCCTAAGGCCGGCCTCCCTATGGCTTGGCATCATCAAGGCCAACCCCCCTCTCCCCCATTGCCCTTATATAGGACCGACCTATCCCTTTGGATAAGGCTCCTAACAGATAATGTTTTATCCATTCATATATCTCTCCTTTATTTATATCTTTTCCTAGGTTTTGAAAACAGTCAAAACAAGTTCATTTTCTGTACCTCATGACCTGCCCCTTCATTGGAGGCAACAACCTCCTAAAACCAAGGGGTCCGGCCTTGACCAGTCTCCTAACACTTAGGGCCGGACCCCCTAGTCCATAGTGACGCATGGTTTGACCAAAACGCCTTTATGTCACTAGTTGGCCGTTCGTTGTGTACGAGACTTTGCAAGGCACACATAAGTGAAGTACACTAGTGATTTCACTATTCTCTAAAGTTCCCATAGGGTGCCCCTAGTAGAGTCAACTAGTCAACTCATAATATATCCCGGTGCATCACACCCATGTAGCGAAGTTCACTTATGGCATGGGATCACTACATGCGTGTAACACCTGTGGTGTTAAATTTGGAAATAATAAAAGTTCACCTTGGGTATTTTCGTCATTCTTAGTCCGACTTTTTTCTTTGGGCTTTTTCTGGAAGAATAAGTCGTAAACCCATGAAATATTTTACGTTCACTTTTGCTATGGCTTCGAACAGGTCGCAATGGCGCGTCCCGTGCAGTAATCGGGTGTATGCGCAGCTAGTTTCGGCAGTTCGGTAGTTATACCCTAGAATATCGATAAATTAACTGACATTTGATATTGTTTGATTTACCACGGAAGTTCGGGTAATCGGATCGCAACAAGGCTGGATACGTTGGGTGGGGATGTGAGAGACCTTTTCAACGAGCCTGAGCTGGGGTCGATCCGATACCTGGGTGATGAGTAACTGCTATTTTAAATTTTTAAGTATTTCTTTCTTTTCAAGAGAGCCATAAGTCAGAAAATTGTGTATCAAGCGCCGACGCTTTCATGTCGACGAGAGCTTTCCAGCGAATCCTTTTAGGCCCAATTCTGACATCCTATTTATAAGTTACGACTAATTATCCTTTTCAGCCCAGTAGGTACTCGAATCGCACCCGGTTTCCTACCGAGCCCACTTCAGGGCGCGAGACCGAGCCGACCAACCCAAGGACCTGACTTCTAACTTCCTAGCTGGCTTTAAGGCTCATAATTATTCCTCCCCAAGGTAATTAAATGTTAAAATTCAGATGGGGAGGATCGAGCAAGATTTGGAGTAATAAGCTCAAAGTCTTCCGTTCCTTTATTCATTCTCTTTATTTGGAATTAAGGAGTTAACAAGCCGATCTCTCAACTCTCTTTAATTACCACCATAACAACCCATTAAAACCTTTATGAAGAACCGGCCTAGAGAGAGAAGGAACGGCAAAACTAAGAAGAGAGATAATTATAAAGAAAGAGAGAAAGAGAGAAAGAGAGAGAGAGATCGGGAGAAGGAGGGGAAGAGTAGAGAGATCGAGGGAGAGGACTGGAGAGAGAGAGAAGAGCAGGCCCTGCCTCCTCCCCTAACTCCGGCGAGCACCGAGCTCAGGTTAGATCTTATACTTCTTTTCTCCTCTTCCACCCGAACCCAACCCAAAACTCGAGACGCCTTCCTCCATCCTTGGCCGCGGCCCGCTCGGGTGGAGAACGCCACCACGAACTCACCTTCGGTCCTCGTCGGTAGGACCAAACCCCAGGCTCGACCGGCGATCGCCGGAGCAAAACCAAACCCAACCACCCGCGGGAGCCCTCCGGCCATTCCCATCCCGGGATAGCTCCGACGGCGCTCCGGTTGCCTCCTCCCATGTCTCCTCCGTGGGGGCGATGCGGGGGAGACAAGACGGGCACCGTCGGCGCACCCAAACCCGACTCCCCGCCGTCGCCGTCGCACAGAAACAGCCCCCTGTTTCACTGGTTTTAAGGGGAAGAAGAAGAACGGACTGATTCGTAATTAAAGATCTATCCCGGGGCTTTTAGAAACTATTAATACTGCAAACCGACCCGACTGCACTGCAACCCGACCCGACTACACAGCAACCCGACCCGCCTAAGTGCACAGCAGACCTGCAGACCCGGCCCAACAGTGAACCGGTCTGGTTCACCTGAACCAGACCCGTAAACCGTTTAAATTTGGTTCAGCCGCCATTTCTTCGTCCGATCTCGGAATTGAACGAAACCAGCGACATTTCGATCGGCTCGGAAAATCCTACCTGTTGGCTATAGTTAGGTACAGTAATTATACTATATAGTATCCCATTTTATCCATGAGCCCGATCTAGTCAGTACACCGTGGTTTGACCGCCAATTCTCCGTCCGATCTCAGAATTGAACGAAACTAGTGGAATAGTGCTCAGATCATCGATGCCGATGTATTGAACCTAGTTTAGGACCCTAGAGACCCCTTTAACCTTTTGAACCGATTGTAGACCGGTTTTCACCGGTTTGACCCTAAAACCTCCGACCGAAGTCGAATTCGAGCGAGACCAGATCCCATGGGTCCCTCATCCCTAAACCAATCTTTTTAGAATCCTAGTTTGACTAATTTATGGATATAACAACTTATACATTTCAAACCATGATGGTCAGTTTCTCCTTCGACGGTACACCGGACCGATAGGCGTGAGGAGCGTGGACTACCGAGCTATTCTCCAGGTGAACATGAGTAATTCTATTCTAGTTAGAGTAGATTGTAGTTGTATCTATAAAATAATAAATAAAACCGTATGTGGCATAGTATGTCCAATGCATGCAGGCGGGAAACCGGTACTGCATGTGGGAGGTGGGCATACTATCCCTTGCCTCTGAATAGTCATGCATGTAATATTTTGATAGCGGTAATGGTGATTGACTCAACCTAGATTCACACTAGGATGCATGCAAACAAATAGATACTTGTATTGATTATTTATTAATATTCTGTTGAATGACTGTGTTTGGTGACCATGGTTCGCATGGTGCAGTCCAGTTGCTATTGAGCAACGAAGACTGGTGGTCTCGGTGGAGAGACCGGTGGTCTCAATGGAGAGACTGGTGGTTGTACTTCCTCAGTTGAGGTTCTCTTCCCAGAGGGAAGACTCACTACTCACGGGCATGGGTAGGGGACCCGAGTGTACAGGATGGGAGGTGAACCACCGCCTGTGCATAATCCGAACCAAGTAGGTAGGGTCACAGGGTTGGGCAGGCGGTAAAGCCCCTAGTGGCCTAGTAGTCCACCCCTGGGTAATGACCCCGAAGAAGCAAGTTGGGCGGGAGTGCCCCATGGTGAAAGACCAAGCCCCCTTATGGCCATATGGGTATTTCTGGCTCTCCAAGGATACTTGGACCCAGGTTTCTGTTGGCAGACTCAGTTAGAAAACTGTCGGTTCACTTTAGGAGTAGGTAGAACTAACCTTCAGTTATTAGTTGCATACTTTTAATCTGGATGATTATTTGTCTTACATTTACTAGTTGTAGTTGTACCATAGTAGAACTGCTATATTAGTTAGCTGAACTATCTTATTTGCAATATATGTATGTGTATGTTGTCGCCCTCGTAGACTTCTAGAAGGGCAGGGTATGACTATGGTTTACCCTAGCTAGTTTAGTGTTAACTGTTCACTGAGTTTACCTAGTAAACTCACCCCGTTGTTGCACACTCTTTTCAGGTACCGTAGATCCTTCTCTGACGCTTCCTAGAGGATCTTAAATAGCTATCGAGAGAGGACACTAGAGCTATTAGCTAGTTTTTATTATTTCCAGTTGGTTATGTAATAATTATGGAACTATGTTTTAGATGCTCTGAATAATGCCAGAATCAGTGATATTTCCCCTGGTAAGCTTCTCCTTAAGCTTTATGCTCGGTAGGTCTTTCCTCAAGGCCAAGCTATTGGTAGGCTTCTCCTCAAAGCCATCTCTCATCAACTAGTAACTAGTTCATGATAAATTAGTAATAAATAATTAAATAATAAAATCAACCTCGTGACCTTATAACCCTGACTTACCCTTATAACCCCATCACCCCCGGGTTTGACTTGTTTACCCTTGTAGTCGGATCCGGGGCGTGACAGCTGGTATCAGAGCTTAGGGATATGATCCTAGGGTTTTCTCTAGGTTGTCAGTCATTGTGTTAGGATTTATTGTAAGTGTTTCTAGTATATATCGGTTCTATCCTTAAGGTTTAGCTTTGAGGATTTTATTACTTTTCTACCCTACTGAAGGAGATGCCTTTCAGTAGAAACAGTTAAGACGGATACTTCTTAGCCTTGTAAAGTGAGTAATTGAATCCCCAACCCTATAGATGTGTAGATTGTTATAATCTCTGGGCAATTTCTCTTTAAGGTGTGTAGCTTGCCGCTTCTTTTCTTATTGTTTGGTAAGTTCTCTAGCTTAGAAGCTAATCTAAGAATCTCATTTGTAGTATGGAATGGGTCTTACCATGATAGGATCTTCTTGCACCAGGCATCCTTGCTTAACCTTGTAGATTATAGTTTTTAGTAGTAGATAATATGTGGATTACAGTAATATGAGATCTTATTAGAGGAGTTGACCATTGAGAAACTTTTACTCATTGAGTTGTTTTGTATCTCTTGGCTTAGTGTAGTAGTGGGTATTGTGCTTGTCATGGATGTTTTGTCCTACAGGTATGAATTTTTAGTATATTTCGTAGTTCTGGGATCAGTAGATAATATAGGTCCAATGTGAGGATTTTGTTATAGATTAGAGAGAATGATGTTTGAGGTTTTAGATCTGCTATAGAGGTTATCCTAGACTCTTTCTCATAGTATAGTTTTACCTTCCATAGTTCAGTAGTTCATACTTCTAGTTCGCATAGTTAGAATAGGCATAACCTTATAGCTATTATACTATTGTCTTAGGTATTGTACTTGTATTCATTACCTTGCACGAGTTTTGTTCGACACTGGATTGACACACTCTTACATAGTCCCAAGATTTGTGGCTACCTTGGGGCTAGCACTGATGTGGACCGAGTATGTAAGAGATGTGTGCTTTCCATTGGAGGCAATGAACTCGTGGCCGACTTGATCATCCTTGACTTAGAAGGGTTGGATGTGCTAATTGGGATGGACTGGATGGTGGCATACCATGCTTCACTAGACTGCTACTCCAAGAAGATCACCTTCCGTCCACTTGGCAATACGGAGTTCTTCTTTGTGGGAGCTAAGTTGGCTATTTTATACCCGATGCCCCGGCAAGGGACCTATCTTAGCCTCCTAGCACAGTTGGCCAACGAGATTGAGAGTGAGAATCCATTGGAGCACTTCCCAATAGTTCGAGACTTACCTGATGTATTCCCTGACCAGCTCCCAGGCCTTCCTCCTATTCGAGAGGTAGAGTTCAGCATCAAGCTAGTTCCGGGGACGGCACCGATCTCAGTGGCCCCGTATCGAATGGCACCAGCAGAGCTACGGGAGTTAAGTACTCAGCTAGAAGAATTGTGGAGTCTCGGATATATTCGCCCCAGTGTTTCTCCATGGGGTGCCCCTGTTTTGTTTGCCCAAAAGAAGGATGGTTCAAAGCGGCTCTGCATCGATTATAGGAAACTCAATGCAGTTATGTGAAGAACCGATATCCTCTTCCAAGGATCGAGGATCTATTTGATCAGCTGAAGGGTGCTTAGTTCTTCTCTAAGATTGATTTGAGGAGTGGGTACCATCAGCTCAGAGTGAAGGATGATGATATCCAGAAGATAGCATTCCGGACGCGGTACGGGCACTACGAGTTTCTAGTGATGTCGTTCGGTCTGACGAATGCCCCAGCAGCTTTTATGGACTTGATGAATCGGGTCTTCAGGCCTTACCTTGATTGGTTCATCGTGGTCTTCGTTGATGACGTATTGATCTTCTCGAAGTCAAAAGAGGAGCATGCAGAGCATCTGAGGATTGCCCTACAGACATTGTGAGATCACCAGCTCTATGCCAAACTCAGCAAGTGTGAGTTTTGGATGAGAGAAGTACGTAAAGTTCTTAGGGCATGTGGTTTCAGAAGGAGGCATCTCGGTGGACCCAGCAAAAATCGAGGCAGTACTGAGTTGGGAGTCACCGAGGAATGTTTTTGAGATCCGGAGTTTCCTGGGTCTAGCGGGATACTACCGGAGGTTCGTAGAGGGTTTCTCGAGACGTACTGGCATTGCCTCTGACTCGGTTAACAAAGAAGGGGGTGAAGTTTGAGTGGTCGGATGCTTGCGAGCAGTCCTTCCAGGAGCTGAAGCGACGACTTACCACTGCCCCTGTTCTTACAAGGCCAATTAGTGGGCAGGGATACGTGGTCTACACAGATGCGTCTCAGTCTGGACTTGGAGGTGTGTTGATGCAAGATGGCAAAGTGGTAGCCTATGCATCGAGACAGTTGAAGCCTCATGAGCAGAACTACCCGACCCATGACCTGGAGCTTGCAGCAGTGGTGTTCGTGCTCAAGATTTGGCGGCACTACCTGTATGGAGAAGACTTCGAGATGTATTGTGATCATAAAAGTCTAAGGTATATCTGTACCCAGAAGGACCTGAATCTCCGACAAAGGAGGTGGATTGAGGTTTTGAAGGACTTCAACTACAACTTCTTCTATCACCCTAGGAAGGCTAATGTAGTGGCGGATACGCTCAGCAGGAAGTTCAAGAGCAAGATGTCTCGACTGATTGTAGATAGACAGAGCTTTATTGTAGTAGTTGAAAGACATGACCTATTGGTACGAGAAGATCCCGCATGTACTCGATTATTCAGTGTGCGTGCGCAACCTACGCTGGTCAAACAAGTGATAGCCTCCCAGACAGATGATGAGGAGTTGGAGGAGATTCATTCTCGACTGATAAAGGGAGAGGCAGTAGAGGATTGGTCGCTTGATTCTGATGGCGAACTGAGGTATAAAAGGAGGCTATGTCTACCGAAGGACTTGGAGATTCGAGAGGAGGTTCTAACAGCGGCGCATCGCTCTCGATACATGGTACACCCTGGCAGTACCAAAATGTATCGAGACTTGAAGAGCCAATTCTGGTGGAATGGCATGAAGAGAGATGTAGCTGAGTTCGTGGCCAAGTGTCTGACCTGTCAGCAGGTTAAGGCAGAATACCAGAAGCTTGCGGGACCCCTTCATCCCCTTCCTGTAGCAGAGTGGAAGTGGGAGCACAACACGATGGACTTCATCTCGGGGTTGCCACTAACCAAGAGCAAGCATGATTCAGTATGGGTGATTGTGGACAGATTGACCAAGTCTACCCACTTCCTTCCAGTCCGAACGACTTCCTCTTTATCGGAGCTGAGCAGACTCTACGTTGCAGAGATAGTTAGATTGCATGGGATTCCAGTGACCATTTGTCTCTGATCGAGATACCAAGTTTGTCTCAGGGTTCTGGAAGAGTTTGCAGACTGCGTTGGGGACCCAGCTCAGCTTTAGCACAGCCTTCCATCCCCAGACAGATGGTCAATCAGAGCGGACCATCCAGATATTTGAAGACATGCTTCGGGCATGTTCTATAGACTTCGGAGGTAGCTGGGATGAGCACTTGCCCTTGGTGGAGTTCTCGTACAATAATAGCTATCAGGCGAGCATTGGCATGGCTCCCTATGAGGCTCTGTATGGGAGGCCTTGTCGATCCCCCATCTGTTGGGCAGAGGTCGGAGAGCGTAATCTTCTGGGACCAGACTTAGTGCAAGAGACTACAGAGAAGATACAGGTTATCAGAGAAAGGCTCCACACAGCTCAAAGTAGACAGAAGAGTTATGTGGATATTCGTAGACGACCCCTTGAGTTTGAGGTCGGTGACCATGTCTTTCTGCGGGTTTTCCCTAAGCGTGGCGTCTTTCGGTTTGGAAAGAAGGAAAAAGTAGCACCGAGGTTTACGGGACCGTTCGAGATTCTAGATCGAGTCAGAGAGGTGGCGTATCGTCTGGCTTTGCCACCACGGCTCTCTGCAGTGCACCTAGTGTTCCACGTGTCGATGCTCCGGAGGTACATGCCAGACCCGACACATGTACTAGATTGGCAAGACTTGGAGCTAAATGCCGATGCCACTTTTGAGGAGCGGCCGATCCGTGTTTTAGCTTCCGAAGATAGGGTGCTTCGCACCAAGACCATCAAGATGGTCAAGATTTTGTGGAGTCATCGAGGTAAGGACGAGGCCACTTGGGAAGTGGAGTCCGATATGTTGCGATTGTACCCTGATCTCTTTGATGTTTGATTTCTGATTCTAACTAATTTTCGAGGACGAAAATTTCTTTAATGTGTGTAGGTTGTAACACCTGTGGTGTTAAATTTGGGAATAATAAAAGTTCACCTTGGGTATTTTCGTCATTCTTAGTCCGACTTTTTTCTTTGGGCTTTTTCTGGAAGAATAAGTCGTAAACTCATGAAATATTTTACGTTCACTTTTGCTATGGCTTCGAACAGGTCGCAATGGCGCGTCCCGTGCAGTAATCAGGTGTATGCGCAGCTAGTTTCGGCAGTTCGGTAGTTATACCCTAGAATATCGATAAATTAACTGACATTTGATATTGTTTGATTTACCACGGAAGTTCGGGTAATCGGATCGCAGCAAGGCTGGATACGTTGGGTGGGGATGTGAGAGACCTTTTCAACGAGCCTGAGCTGGGGTCGATCCGATACCTGGGTGATGAGTAACTGCTATTTTAAATTTTTAAGTATTTCTTTCTTTTCAAGAGAGCCATAAGTCGGAAAATTGTGTATCAAGCGCCGACGCTTTCATGTCGACGAGAGCTTTCCAGCGAATCCTCTTAGGCCCAATTCTGACATCCTATTTATAAGTTACGACTAATTATCCTTTTCAGCCCAGTAGGTACTCGAATCGCACCCGGGTTCCTACCGAGCCCACTTCAGGGCGCGAGACCGAGCCGACCAACCCAAGGACCTGACTTCTAACCTCCTAGCTGGCTTTAAGGCTCATAATTATTCCTCCCCAAGGTAATTAAATGTTAAAATTCAGATGGGGAGGATCGAGCAAGATTTGGAGTAATAAGCTCAAAGTCTTTCGTTCCTTTATTCATTCTCTTTATTTGGAATTAAGGAGTTAACAAGCCGATCTCTCAACTCTCTTTAATTACCACCATAACAACCCATTAAAACCTTTATGAAGAACCGGCCTAGAGAGAGAAGGAACGGCAAAACTAAGAAAGAGAGATAATTATAAAGAAAGAGAGAAAGAGAGAAAGAGAGAGAGAGATCGGGAGAAGGAGGGGAAGAGTAGAGAGATCGAGGGAGAGGACTGGAGAGAGAGAGAAGAGCAGGCCCTGCCTCCTCCCCTAACTCCGGCGAGCACCGAGCTCAGGTTAGATCTTATCCTTCTCTTCTCCTCTTCCACCCGAACCCAACCCAAAACTCGAGACGCCTTCCTCCATCCTTGGCCGCGGCCCGCTCGGGTGGAGAATGCCACCACGAACTCACCTTCGGTCCTCGTCGGGAGGACCAAACCCCAGGCTCGACCGGCGATCGCCGGAGCAAAACCAAACCCAACCACCCGCGCGAGCCCTCCGGCCATTCCCATCCCGGGTTAGCTCCGACGGCGCTCCGGTTGCCTCCTCCCATGTCTCCTCCGTGGGGGCGATGCGGGGGAGACAAGACGGGCACCGTCGGCGCACCCAAACCCGACTCCCCGCCGTCGCCGTCGCACAGAAACAGCCCCCTGTTTCACTGGTTTTAAGGGGAAGAAGAAGAACGGACTGATTCGTAATTAAAGATCTATCCCGGGGCTTTTAGAAACTATTAATACTGCAACCCGACCCGACTGCACTGCAACCCGACCCAACTACACAGCAACCCGACCCGCCTAAGTGCACAGCAGACCTGCAGACCCGGCCCAACAGTGAACCGGTCTGGTTCACCTGAACCAGACCCGTAAACCGTTTAAATTTGGTTCAGCCGCCATTTCTTCGTCCGATCTTGGAATCGAACGAAACCAGCGGCATTTCGATCGGCTCGGAAAATCCTACCTGTTGGCTATAGTTAGGTACAGTAATTATATTGTATAGTATCCCATTTTATCCATGAACCCGATCTAGTCAGTACATCGTGGTTTGACCGCCAATTCTCCGTCCGATCTCGGAATTGAACGAAACCAGTGGAATAGTGCTCAGATCATCGATGCCGATGTATTGAACCTAGTTTAGGACCCTAGAGACCCCTTTACCCTTTTGAACCGATCGTAGACCGGTTTTCACCGATTTGACCCTAAAACCTCCGACCGAAGTCGAATTCGAGCGAGACCAGATCCCATGGGTCCCTCATCCCTAAACCAATCTTTTTAGAATCCTAGTTTGACTAATTTATGGATATAACAACTTATACATTTCAAACCATGATGGTCAGTTTCTCCTTTGACGGTACACAGGACCGATAGGCGTGAGGAGCGTGGACTACCGAGCTATTCTCCAGGTGAACATGAGTAATTCTATTCTAGTTAGAGTAGATTGTAGTTGTATGTATAAAATAATAAATAAAACCGTATGTGGCATAGTATGTCCAATGCATGCAGGCGGGAAACCGGTACTGCATGTGGGAGGTGGGCATACTATCCCTTGCCTCTGAATAGTCATGCATGTAATATTTTGATAGCGGTAACGGTGATTGACTCAACCTAGATTCACACTAGGATGCATGCAAACAAATAGATACTTGTATTGATTATTTATTAATATTCTGTTGAATGACTGTGTTTGGTGACCATGGTTCGCATGGTGCAGTCCAGCTGCTATTGAGCAACGAAGACTGGTGGTCTCGGTGGAGAGACCGGTGGTCTCAATGGAGAGACTGGTGGTTGTACTTCCTCAGTTGAGGTTCTCTTCCCAGAGGGAAGACTCACTACTCACGGGCATGGGTAGGGGACCCGAGTGCACAGGATGGGAGGTGAACCACCGCCTGTGCATAATCCGAACCAAGTTGGTAGGGTCACAGGGTTGGGCAGGCAGTAAAGCCCCTAGTGGCCTAGTAGTCCACCCCTGGGTAATGACCCCGAAGAAGCAAGTTGGGCGGGAGTGCCCAATGGTGAAAGACCAAGCCCCCTTATAGCCATATGGGTATTTCTGGCTCTCCAAGGACACTTGGACCCAGGTTTCTGTTGGCAGACTCAGTTAGAAAACTGTCGGTTCACTTTAGGAGTAGGTAGAACTAACCTTCAGTGATTAGTTGCATACTTTTAATCTGGATGATTATTTGTCTTACATTTACTAGTTGTAGTTGTACCATAGTAGAACTGCTATATTAGTTAGCTGAACTATCTTATTTGCAATATATGTATGTGTATGTTGTCGCCCTCGTAGACCTCTAGAAGGGCAGGGTATGACTATGGTTTACCCTAGCTAGTTTAGTGTTAACTGTTCACTGAGTTTACCTAGTAAACTCACCCCGTTGTTGCACACTCTTTTCAGGTACCGTAGATCCTTCTCTGACGCTTTCTAGAGGATCTTAAATAGCTATCGAGAGAGGACACTAGAGCTATTAGCTAGTTTTTATTATTTCCAGTTGGTTATGTAATAATTATGGAACTATGTTTTAGATGCTCTGAATAATGCCAGAATCAGTGATATTTCCCCTGGTAAGCTTCTCCTTAAGCTTTATGCTCGGTAGGTCTTTCCTCAAGGCCAAGCTATTGGTAGGCTTCTCCTCAAAGCCATCCCTCATCAACTAGTAACTAGTTCATGATAAATTAGTAATAAATAATTAAATAATAAAATCAACCTCGTGACCTTATAACCCTGACTTACCCTTATAACCCCATCACCCCCGGGTTTGACTGGTTTACCCTTGTAGTCGGATCCGGGGCGTGACAGCGCGTCTCTGCACTAACCTAAGGTTTCCGCTTAGTGCACACACATAGTTATGCATCTACCGTGCACTAGTGCAAAACACTCACGGAGCATAGGCTTAGAGTTCTCGCTTCCTCTAAATGCGTCCTGTGTTTCGAGGAGATGGTACAAGGACTATACATAATATGGATAAGGTAGAACCTTTAGGGACCAGGGTTCATGGCTTTCAATTTGGACTCGATCGACACACTCCCTGGGTGTACCATCGATCCTCTGAGTCTGAGTTAACCTGCATGGCCACCCAAAGCGCGACACAGGCTGTACTCCAATTCTTCTAAACTTACTATATTCTCCGCATACCCCTGCTCTCCGCTTAGTATGGTAAACCCCCTGTCCCTCCACTTAGTGCCATGATGCAACTCGAGTAGTGAAGAATACCGTCAGACTCGAGTGCTCTTATAACTCGGTTTCTTCTAGGTTGACCTCATACATCGTACCTCTGATTACTCTATCGAGTAACCGGATCCGTCACCAGTCCAACTAATAACCATCTGGCCAGGGTTTAATACGACATAGGCCATACCAAGGAACGCACCTCCTGTTAGGGGTATAGATGACCTGTAGGAGTGACACGCTGATACGACGCCAGCCGGGTAACCCAGTACACCATGATTTTGGATCACTGTATCCAGATCCTCACATATTGGTGCGCCAAAGCACCACTCAACTGGTTAGTCCATCAGACATGGTTTCTTAGGGTTTAGGACCGTTTTACCCTAAGTAGAAACACGGTTTAGTGCACCGGTATCTGCTCACGATCTGTGCACCGTGTTAGTTCCGTTCGGCCACAGATATTGTGCCTGGTAATAACCGTGGTGGAGATACCCATGCTCTGTCATCCCAACAGCTTATCCTGATAGGGTGACCAACCCTAATCAGAGCTGCAAACGTATTTAGGTTACATGGGACCAGTCTCTTGAGTCTCCCACTTAAGTGGATTACCATGTAGCCATGGCTCTCTATTATGTAATCAGAACACGTACTAAGGTACGTACCAAGATGCAATCCTAAGATATCAACCATACATAGCTTAACTATAGGTTTTTACGAGCTGTAGACCTCACAAATTCTAACAATCTCCCACTAGGTCTAACGAGGAAGAATAGTGTTGAGCTCCGTAGCTTCTACATGCTGCCTAAAAGCCTTTGCCGGAATTTCCTAAAGAAATTGGAAACATTATCTGCAGATGCCACCTCAGTATCGCTACTTGCATTTCCTCCTATAACTGTCAGATCAAGTGGAGTTTGTACTTGATGGGTTTCCTCTCACGGTGGTGCCTTGGCTCTTTGGACCTTGCTTACCGCTCTTCTATTGTCACAATAGATAACTGAGGCTCTAGTACGCATTTCTATTTCTCCAAAAACTTCCTGAGCCATACCACCTATTAGACTACCTCGTACGCAACAACGTGCTCAGCCTATGTGGTGGAGTCTGTGATGCACTCTTGCTTCACACTCTACCAACTACCGCTTCTAATCCCAAGATAAAAATAATTCCTAAAATCGATTCTCTAGAACGCTCATCTGACACCAAAGTCAGACCCTGTGTATCCAATCGATATCAGGACTTGTGAAGTGCAAGCTAACTCACAATCCTCACTTGATGAGGACTTCTGAGTATACCCTTCACATAGCTCCAATGACCTGGACTCGGGTTTGACTGAAACTGACCCATCATTCCTACGCGTAATAGATATCTAGCCTTGTAAATCGAATCTGGCTAGAATCTTATCTTCATACGTAGCCTGTGACAGCGAGAGAACCTTGCTCTGGTAATCTTGAGCTATCTTGATTCCCAGAACATAACTCACCTCAGTAGGGTCTTTCACATCAAATTGTGATGACTACAAATCTTTATCGTAAATAATATTTCTACGTCATTTTCAATCAGTAGAATATCGTTAATGTAAAGTACTAAGTACACCCTTGCCTTTTTACCTTTCTTGTACCCACTTGGTTTATCTTCATTCTGATCAAATCGTGTGAACTGATTTCCTTGATCAAAATAGATATTCCAACTTGGATGCTTGTATTAGTCCATAAATGGACCTTTGCAAGTTACATTCCATATCTTCCTGACCTACTGACATAAATCCTGGAGCTACATCATCCACATTTCCTTTTCAAATTCCTGTTAGAAAATAATTGTCTTGACATCCATCATCCAGATCTTCCAACTATAATGGCCTGTGATGGATTAAGAGGATCCGAAATAGACTTAGGCATAACTACTGGCTAGAGGGTTTTGACATAGTCAATCCCTTCTCTCTTGGTAACTAATCTAGCCTTTTAAGTCTTAACTAGGTCATCTTCTTATACACCCCCTACACCTCAAAAGGGTGATAGTGTAATAAGAGTCGAGACAGTTCTAAGGGACATTGATGCAAGCTTGCCTCCATGGTCTTTTGTCAGTCAGAGCTGTCGAAAGCTCCCACTACTTCTTCGTAGCTCTAGGGATCATCCTTCTGAAACTCTGGATTAACTATTAAAATTTCTCCATAGTATCGTTTAGGAGCTTTGATGGTCCCACAACGATAAGGTGGTGGTGGTACAAAAGTGAATCATTTCTACAATACCTGGTGTACTAGTTTTTTGTATCATCTACTCCCGCTACATTTTCAGATGCGCACTCTCTACTAGTACCCAGTAGTTCACCCAGAACTATCTTACTGATAAACTTATGGTCTACAATATAATCCTGGACTAGGTAGATAGTATTCGTAGAAACAATTACCTTCCAAACCTTAAGATTATAGAATAGTCCACCTTATGCCTCCCTAGGGTAACCTATAAACAGATATACCTGGAACTTCATCTCTATCTCATCCCTCTTGTCCTTTTGCACGAGTGTAGGATAACCCTATATCTCGAGACACTATAGTATCAGCTTTCTCTTAGACCATAGCTCTTTATAGGTCTGAGGCACTGATCTAGATGATAGATAGTTTCAGATATAAGCTACTATTTTAAAATACAACCCCACCAGAGGTGGGTAGTACACTTGGCAATATTCATCATTCTACGGACCATGTCTAACAGGGTCCGATTCCTTCTCTCGGAGACTTTATTCTGATATGTTATCCTTGAAGCATTTAACTGGGAGATAATCCTATGCTCCTTTAGGATCCTATGGAACCCATCCGATAGGAACTCATTCCTTCGATTAAATCGAAGAGTCTTAAAATTAACTAACACCAGCCAATACCTTAGTAGCCCTTTTAGTTATTCTGCCTTCTAGATAATACTCATAGGTTAGAAGGATCTCCAATGAATCTGTGAATAGAAACTCGACCTTCTATTACCTATGAATTTATCTGAGGCAAAATACCTAAATCAGAGGGTTCATAAATGGGATAGCTTCTCCGAAGGATTTAGATGAATTTCAATTAGTTGTTGCAGCTGTCATAAAATCTATTTCCGAATTAGGATTAAATACAAAGAGATTATTCTGATCTATTCCTCTAGTAATGAAGCTATCTATTCAGTTTAAGATACACACCTACGATGCTTTCTAAAACTAAAAACTTTATTTACCAAAAAGAAAATAGAACTAAATCTCTAAAAACCAAAATCTTTATTTCGGAAAGACTAAGATAACATATCTGACAACATCCACAGCGGCTTATAGCATCAGTACCTATGTTAGGATCACTTCACCATAAAGTAGCCTTTTGCTTTCCTTGAATCTCTGTAGATATGAAGTCTACATTCCAAGAAGCAAAAGAACTACTACTAAATAATGACTTAATCCCTAACACCCTGAGACTATACTCAATCTTCAAATACCCCCTATTCTCGCCACAGCGGAAACACTTCCGTCCTTGGCGTTACCATACTTAGGAATCCATACCAGTTTCTGCACTAGAATAGTTTTTGACCTCTGATATGTTACTCCCTTAGGTTCTTCTAAAGAAGACCTAGGTTAAGCACTAAAGGCATTACCTTTAATCTTGATCCCATCCTTTGTCTCCTGGAAAGCTCCTTAGAAGTTCTGCAATTATCATCTCTAGCTTGTTAAAGCTAAAGTCTCTGACAAAGCCTTCGAAGGTTCCAAACAATACTGCAAGACAGATGTCTTCCACCACCTCATCATCTGGCACCATGTCTTTGGAATCTAGTTTGATCTGGAACTCATATATGTGTTTCTGAACAGGCATACCCATAGACATCTCGGTACCGACGAGTATCTTGATAAAAAAAAAGATGAGTCTATAAACCTCACCTCTTTGACATCTAATGCAAGTAAAACTTTATTTCAGAAGATCCGGCATATCTCTAACTTTCTTCTAAAGAGTTGTCTGCAAATCTGCTATGACACAAAACTTGCACATCTCCTCAAACTCTCACTAGTCGTCATATGCCCTAGTTACTGCCCTAGTGACTTATGGACCTGTTAGGTCTGATACAGTGATATTAAGTTTGGAAGCCAATGTACATTTACTACCCTAAGCATAAGCTAAATATAGCATTTCTGCTCTACATAGTTAGAGACCCGATAACGGGTTCTCTTATGGGATAGCAGATAGGGGAACTATATGGTTGAATGAAAGAAGGCAAAAAAACTTATTTTATAGATTTTAAAAATAAGCTAATTATATCCAAATGCTAACTTTACCCTCACAGCGAAGGCATATCTATGGATTAATTAACCATGTATGTGATATCTCGGAATCAGATACATCCGCCCTAGGGGGCATGGTGCAGTGTCATCCGCTTACACAGGTCTTTCCTTGACCCAATCCAAATCTGCCAACTAAGGGCTTTGATGGACCATGGTTATCTTTTGGCCAGTGCCACGTGATCCCCATTGTCTGAGCAATAGATGTCTCATGTCCACTTCGGATGCTTACCCACAAGGCTAAGCAATTACGGCATGGAAGTTCATGTAGCCCCCACTAGGGTGGGAAAAAAGCCCTTCTCTCTTAGCCCCGTAACCACCATATCCTGAAGAAGACCGCTAAGTCATCTGGCATAGAAAAATATAACCCTCACCCTAGGGGGTGTCGAGCTACGCCCTTCCACCCAGACACAAAGCAGTTGGTTGTGGAGGACAGAGGATCTCGACGAGTCCTCTTATACATCTCTTATTAAAGTTGAGGGTTATTTTATACAAGTATTAGTGTAAACTAAGATCACAACAACCTATACATTAGACCTTGGTTATACCGTGCTCCCACGAGCGTTTTAAGCCTTTCGCCTAGTATTAATCGATCTCGGAATATCATAGTCCCTACCTCAAGTGGATTTCTCCACTCAAGGGTCATATTACATATCCCAAGAACGTCAATGCTCTGTAAACCTAGCTATCACGCTAATGCCCTGAAGCCTAGCCTAAGGTCAGACTGCAGAAAAGGTCTTCCACTACCATGGCACCTCGCTTATAAATTTGACAAATGATGTCATAGTAGAATTCCAACTCATTCTAAGCTTCGATAATGGCCAAATAGGCACCCCGACTAATCGGGTGTTGACCTAATGATAGTATAACCAAATATGAGGAATTCAGACTATCATCAATGGTCAATTAAATAATAGGCATCACTAGTGGAATCCTATCCTAATAAGGTCACTTGGACCCGAGGGGAAAGGGCATCCCTCTAACACAGATAATTTAATTATTGCATTGGGGTTCTCTATAGAAATATAAAGAACAATAGAAAGAAACAACCACACAACTGAATCATGTTTAGGGTTCGACCCCTGAACCTGACTGGCATAGTACAGGCTCTCCATCTCCGTCGCAAGGTTCATCGATCCGGTGCAAGCCTCTGTATATGATCTCCTGACGCTTTCTGCCCTTTGACGTCATCGTGTACGCTTTGCCGGATCGCCATCGTCCTCCAAGGTTTCACTTGTCTTTTTGGTGGTGGATCTCTGTGGCAAGTCCTCCTCTTCAATCTGTAACCGAAAAAGCTCTAGTATGCTTCGAGCAAGTGCTCGCTCAGATATAATTTCCTAGAAAGAAAAGAAAAACAAGTCTGAGAATCAAAGGTGGTCAACCTCTACCACTTGCCCGACTATGGCTCTAAAACCTTTCCACGCACAGAAGAAAACATATCCAAACAATTTGCTAGCATGGGGTCCGACCCCCGGTAGCAAGCAATCACATATCTAGATTATTTTAGAAGCGGCGCCCTGCACGAACAATTTATAGAACACACAATATTTACTATACATGATCTACTCGTTAAACCCCAATGGCGGTATATACTATTCATGCACGTACATGACGGTTTCATAAAAAACATAAAACACACACCACTAGTATTGCTCTGATACCAATTGTTGGAAATAAATCCATGGTAGAGGCCCGCAGCGAAAGCAAAGTGTAGGTCCGAAGACCTGGGATTGTGTGCGTTACATATCAAAATTTTCATCAAAACCCTACACATACGTGTATGAATCTAGCATGGCAACTACGCGAACCCCTAACGTCAATCTAACGCGAGAAAACAATCTAGCATGCATGCATGTTCTATCTATGCTAGATCTACAAGTTAGAGATCATACCTGCGTGCGGATTCTTTCACCGCGATAAATTTCTTCTTTGTCGATGGAGACGGGCTCGGATCTGCTCGGCATAGCTTTGGTGCAACAGACATAAATTTTTGCTCTGAACTTCGATTGGGTTGAATATTAGACTGTAGGTAGAGAACATCGAGATGCAACTTTTACAAGTGTTTCACGTCATTTGGAGTTCTGTAGCTCCCACAATCAAAGAAATATCGTTGATTTTCTATGCAGATTTTCGATAGCAAAAGCTTACAGGAGATGCTTTCTAATTCACCCGATCTCGCACGATGCACGGCACCTCATCAATAGATCTCTGAGTGTCTCCATCCGATGAGCATTCTCCTTCTACGAAACACCACACGAGAAAGACGAGTCGCCATCCAATGGCGCAAGCGAGGGAGAGAGACAAGAGAGGAGAGGAAAGAGGGGCAGCTAGGGTTTAGCCCTAAGGCCGGCCCCCCTATGGCTTGGCATCATCAAGGCCGGCCTCCCTTTCCCCTATTGCCCTTATATAGGGTCGGCCTATCCCTTTGGATAAGGCTCATAACGGATAATGTTTTATCCATTCATTTATCCCTCCTTTATCTCTATCTCTTCCTAGGTTTTGAAAACGGTCAAAACCAGCTCATTTTCTGTGCCTCATGATCGCCCCCTTCATTGGAGGCAATAATCTCCTCAAACAAGGGGGCCGGCCTTGACCAGTCTCCCAACACTTAGGGTCGGCCCCCCTAGTGCACAGTGGTGTATGGTTTGACCAAAACGCCTTTATGTCACTAATTGGTCGTTCCTCATGTACGAGACTTTGCAAGTCACACATAAGTGAAGTACACTAGTGATTTTACTATTCTCTGACGTTTCTATAGGATGCCTCTAGTAAAGTCAACTAGTCAACTCGCAACATGTCCCGATGCATCGCACCCATGTGGTAGAGTCCACTTATGGTAAGGGATCACAACATGTATCTCTGCACTAACCTAGGGTTTCCCCTTAGTGCACAAACATAGTTACGCATCTACCGTGCACTAGTGCAAAGCACTCATAGAGTGTAGGCTTGGACTTTTTGTTAGAATTGGTGAGGTCTATAACTCGTAAAAACCTATAGTTTAGCTATGTATGGTTGATAGTATAGGAATGTATATTGGTACGTACCATAGTACGTGTTCTGATTACAGAACAGAGAGCCATGGCTACATGGTAATCCACTTGAGTGGGAGACTCAAGGGACTGGTCCCATGTAACCTAAATACGTTCGCAGCTCTGATTAGGGTTGGTCGCCCTATCAGAATAATCTGTTGGGATAACAGAGCGTGGGTGTCTCCACCACGGTCATTACCAAGCACAGTGTCTATGGCCGAACGGAACCAACACGGTACACAGATCGGTGATCAGACACCAGTGCACTAAACCGTGTTTCTGCTTAGGGTAAAACGGTCCTAAACCCTGAGGAACCATGTCTGGTGGACTAACCAGTTGTATGGTGCTTTGGCGCACCAATGTGTGAGGATCCGGATACAGTGATCCAAAACCACGGTGTACTGGGTTACCCGGCTGGTGTTGCATCAGTATGTCACTCCTACAGGCTATCCATACCCCTAACGCGAGGTATGTTCCTTGGTCTGATCTACATCGTATTAAACCCTGGCCAGGTGGTCATCAGTTGGACTGGTGACGGATCTGGTTGCTCAAAAGAGTAATCGGAGATACGATGTATGTGGTCAACCTGGAAGGAACTGAGTCATATGAGCACTCGAGTCTGTCGGTATTCTCCACCGCTCGAGTTGCATCATGGCACCAGTGGAGGGACAGCGAGTTTACCATACTAAGCGGAGAGCAGGGGTATGAGGGAGAACATAGTAAGTCAGGGGGAATTGAAGTGCAGCCTGTGTCGCACTCTGGGTGGCTACTCAGGTTAACTCAGACTCAGAGAATCGATGGTACACTCGGGTAGTGTGTCGATCGAGTCTAAATTGGAAGCCATGAACCTTGGTCCCTGAAGGTTCCACCTTATCGACATTATGTACGGTTCTTATACCATCTCCTCGGAACACAGAACGTAGTTAGAGAAAGCGAGAAATCCAAGCCTACGCTCCGTGAGTGCTTCGCACTAGTGCTCGGTAGATGCGTAGCTACATGTGTGCACTAAGGGGAAACCCTAGGTTAGTGCAGAGACGCATGTAGCAATTCCTTGTCATAAGTGGACTTTGCCACATGGGTGCGATGCACCGGGACATGTTGCGAGTTGACTAGTTGACTTCACTAGGGGCACCCTACGGGAACCTCAGAGAATAGTAAAATCACTGGTGCACTTCACTTATGTGTGCCTTGCAAAGTCTCGTACACGAGGAACGGCCAACTAGTGACATAAGGGCGTTTTGGTCATACCATGTGTCACTATGTACTAGGGGGGCCGGCCCTAAGTGTTGAGAGACTGGTCAAGGCCGGCCCTATTGGTTTTAGGAGGTTGTTGCCTCCGATGAAAGGGCCCGTCATGAGGCGCAAAAAATGGGCTGGTTTTGATCGTTTTCAAAAACAAGGAAAAGATAGAGATAAAGAAGAGATATATAGGGAGAAAGTTTGAATCCGTCAACCCGATTCATCCTATCCCTATCCACAAGGATAGGGCCGGCCCTATATAAAGGAATAGGAGAGAGGGGGGCGAAATTAGATGTATGGGCAAGCCCTAGAGCCGGCCATGCAAGCATGGGGAAACCCTAGCCGCCCCTCTCCTCTCTTCTCATCACCTCTCTCGTCTCACTCTCCCTCGCTTGCACCATTAGATGGCTATTCGTCTTCCTCATGTGGTATTTCGTAGAAGGAAAAGGCTCGTCGTATGGAGGCACTTAGAGATTTATCGACGAGGTCTCGTGCATCGTGTGAGATCGGGTGAACTAGAAGGCATCTCCCGCAACCTTTTGCTGTCCAGAATCTGCACAGAATATCAATGTTGTTTCTGTGATTCCGGGAGCTACAGAAGTCCAAACGATGTGAAACTTGTTGAAAAAGTTAATTCTCGAAGTTGGCTACTAGCAGTCCAAATTTCAGCCCAATCGGAGCTCAGAACAGAAAGTTATGGCCATCACACCAAAGCTATATCGAGTAGATCCGAGCCCGTCTCTATCGACAAAGAAGAAATTTGTCGCGGTGAAAGAATCTGCACGCAGGTATGATCTCTAACATGTAGATCTAGCATAGATAGAACATGCATACAAGCTAGATTGTTCTTTCGCATTAGATCGTCGTTAGGGGTTCGCGTAGTTGCCATACTAGATTCATACACGCATATGTAGATCGTTTCGATGAAAATTTTGATATGTAACACACAACGCTCCCGGTCTTCGGACCTTCACTTTGCTTCCGCTGCGGGCCTCTACCATGGATTTATGTCCAACAATTGGTATTAGAGCACGCTAGTGGTGTGTGTTTTATGTTTTTTTATGAAACCGTCATGTGCGCGCATGAATAGTATGTGCCACCATCGGGGTTCTACGAGTAGATCATGCATAGTATATTTTGTATGTTCTATGAATAATTCTTGCAGGGCGCCGCTTCTAAAATTATTCTGGATATGTGATTGCTTGCTACCAGGGGCGGACCCCGTGTTAGCGATTTTGTCTGGATGTTTTTTCTTCTGTGTGTGGATAGATTTTAGAGCCATAGTCGGGCAAGAGGTGAAGATTTACCACCCTTGATTCCCAGGCTTTTTGCTAGGTTTGTTTTCCTTTTCGTTCTAGGAAATTGTGTACGAGCGAGTACTTGCTCGAAGCGTACTAGAGCTTTTTCGGTTACAGATTGAAGAGGAGGACTTACCGTGGAGATTCACCACCGGGAGGATGAGCGGAACCTTGGAGGACGATGGCGATCCGGCAAAGCATACACGATGACGGCAAAGGGCAGAAAGCGTCAGGAGATCGTATACAGAGGCTTGCACCAGATCGAGGAGCCTTGCGAAGGAGACAAAGAGCCTGCGCTGTGCAAGTCTGGTTCAGGGGTCAGACCCTGAACTTGATTCAGTTGTGTGCTTGTTTCTTTCAGTAGTTCTTTATGTTTCTGTAGAGAACCCCGATGCGATAATTTAATTATCTGTATTAGAGGGATGCCCTTTCCCCTCGGGTCCTAGCAACCTTATTAGGATAGGATTCCACTAGTGACGCCTATTATTTAATTGACCCTTGATGATAGCAAGAATTCCTCATATTTGGTTATGCCACCATTAGGTCAACACCCGATTAGTCGGGTGTGCCTATTTGGCCAGCATCAAAACCTAGAATGAGTTGGAATTCTACTATGACATCATTCGTCAAATTTATAAGCGAGGCATCATGGTAGTGGAAGACCTTTTCTGTCAGTCTGACCTTAGGCTAAGCTCCAGAGCATTAGCGTGATAGCTAGGTTTGCGGAGCATCGATGTTCTTGGGATATATAATGTGACCCTTGAGTGGAGAAATCCACTTAAGGTAGGGACTATGATATTCCGAGATCGATTAATGCTTCGCAAAACGCTTAAAACGCTAGTGGGAGCACGATATGACCAGGGTCTAGTGTATAGGTTGTCGTGACCTTAGTATACACTCAAACTTGCATAAAATAACCCTCAAATTTAATAAGGGATGTAAGAGAGGACTTTTAGAGATTCTCTGGCCTCCACGACCAATCACTTTGTGCTCGGGTGGGAGGACATAACTCAACAACCCCCTCGGGTGAGAGCTGTGTTTTTCCATGCCAAGCTACTTAGTGATCTCCCTCGGGATATGGCGGTTACGGCGCCAAGGGTTCAGGCTTTTACTCACCCTCGTGGGGGCCGTTAGAACTTCCGTTCCATAATTGCCTAGGCTCGTGGTTAAGCATCCGAAGTACATGTGAGGTATTCGTTGCGAAGACAATGGTGATCACGTGGTACTGGCCAAAAGATAACCATGGTCCATCAAAGCCCTTAGTTGGCAGATTTGGATAGGGTCAAGGGAAAGACCCGTGTAAGCAGATGACCTACACACTGCCCCCTCTGACAGGTGCAGCCTATTCCGAGATCTTACATGCATGGTTAAATTAATCCATAGATGTGTCTTCGCTGTGAGGGTAGCGTTGGTATTTTGATATAATTAGCTTGTTTTAAAAATCCATAAAATAAGTTATTTTGCATTCGTTTTCATTCAACCATATAGTTTCCCTATCCGTTATCCCATAAGAGAACCAGTTATCGGGTCTCTAACTACGTAGAGCGAAAGCGCTAACTTTAGCTTATGCATAGGGTAGTAAACATACATTGGCTTCCAATCTTAATATCCCTGTACTAGACGTAATGGGTCCAGATATCACTAGGGCACTAACTAGGGCATATGATGACTAGCGAGAATTTAAGGAGATGTGCAAGTTCTGTGTCATAGCAGACTTGCGGATAACTCCTTAGAAGTAAGTCAGAGATATGTCAGGTCTTCTCAAAATAAGTTTTACTTGCATAAGATGTTTGGAAGGCGGAGTCGGTAGACTCATCGCTTATCCACCAAGATACTTGTCAGTACCGAGATGTCAGTGGGTATGCTTGTTCAGGAACATATACTTGAGTTCCAGATCGAACTAGATTCCAAAGATATGGTGCCAGATGACGAGGTAGTGGAAGACGTCTATCTTGCATCCTTGTCTGGAACCTTTGAAGGCATTGTCAGAGACTTTAGCTTTAACAAGCTAGAGATGACAAACGTAGAACTTCTAAGGAGATTTCCAAGAGACAAAGGATGAGATCAAGATTAAAGGTAAAGCCTTTAGTGTTTAACCTAGGTCTTCTTTAGAAGAACCTAAGGGAGTAACTTATCAGAGATCGAAAACTATTCTAGTGCAGAAACTGGTGTGGACTCCTAAGTATGGTAACGCTAAGGACGGAAGTGTTTCTGTTTTGGCGAGTATAGGGGGTATTTGAAGATTAAGTATGGCCTCAGGATGTTAGGAGTTGAGTCGCTATTTAGTTGCAGTTCTTATGCTTCTTGGAATGTAGACTTCGGGTCTACAGAGATTCAAGGAAAGCAGAAGGCTACTTTATAGTGAAGTAATCCTAACATAGGTACTGATGCCATAAGCCGCTGCGGAAGCTGTTAGATATGATTGTCTTAGTTTTTTCGAAACACGGATTTTGATTTTTAGAGATATAGTTCTGTTTCCTCTTAGGTAAATGAAGTTTTTAGTTTTAGACAGCACCGTAGGTGTGTATCTTAAACTGAATAGATAACTTTATTACTAGAGGAATAGATCAGAATAATCTCTTTGTATTTAATCTTAATTCGGAAATAGATTTCATGACAGTTGTAGCGTCTAATTGAAATTCATCTAAATCCTTCGGAGAATCTACCCCATTTATGACCCCTCTGATTTAGATATTTTTCCTCAGATAAATTTAGAGGTAACAGAAGGCCGAGTTTCTGTTCACAGATTCATCGGAGATCCTTCTAACCTATGAGTGTAATCTGGAAGGCAGAATAACTAAAAGGGCCACGGAGGTATGGGAGTTAGTTAATTTTGACGTCTATGGTTCAAAGAGCATCCAGACGATAGGAGTCTCTTCGATTTAATCGAAGGAATAAGTTACTATCGGACGAGTTCTATAGGATCTTGAAGGAGCATGGGATTAGCTCCCAGTTAAATGCTCCAAGGATGACACGTCAGAATAAAGTCTCCGAGAGAAGGAATAGGACCCTGTTTGACATGGTCCATAGTATGATGAATATTGTCAAGTATACTACCCACCTTTTGGTGGGGTTGTACCTTAAAACAGTAGCTTATATCTGAAACTATCTCTCATTTAGATCAGTGCCTCAGACCTATAAAGAGCTATGGTCTAAGCGAAAGTTGACACTATAGAGTCTCGAGATATAGGATTGTCTTGCACATATGCAAAAGGATAAGAGGGATGAGATGGAGATGTAGTTTCAGGTATATCTGTTTATAGGTTACCCTTAGGAGGCATAAGGTGGACTGTTCTATGATCTTGAGGTAAGGAAGGTAATCGTTTCTACGAATACCATCTACCTAGACCAGGATTATATTATAGACCATAATTTTATCAGTAAGGTAGTTCTAGGTGAGCTACTGGGCACTGGTAGAGAGTGCGTATCTAAAAAATATAGTGGGAGTAGATGATACAAAAACTAGTATACCAGGTACTGTAGAAACGATTCACTTTGTACCACCACCACCTCGTCGTTGTGGGACCATCAGAGCTCCTGAAAGATACTATATAGAAACTTTGATAGTTAATTCAGAGTTTCTGGAGGATGATCCCTAGAGCTACGAAGAAGTAGTGGGAGCTTCCAATAGCTCTGACTGACAAAAGAGCATGGAGGCAAATTTTGCATCAATGTCCCTTGGAACAGTCTTGACACTTATAGCACTATCACCCTTTAGGGTGTAGAAGGTGTATAAGAAGAGCACTCGATTAAGACTTATGTATCTATATTAGTTACCAAATGAGAAGGGATTGACTATGTCAAAACCATCTCACTGGTAGCTATACCTAAGTCTATTTCGGATCCTCTTAATCCATCATAGCCCATTATAGTTGGGAGATCTGGTTGATGGATGTCAAGACAGTTATTCCCTAATGGGAATTTGGAAAGGACATATAGATGATGCAGCCCCAGGTTTGTGTCAGTAGGTCAGGAAGACATGGAATGCAAGTTGCAATGATCCATTTATGGACTGATGCAAGCATCCAGGATGGAATGTCTATTTTGATCAAGGGAGTCCGCTAACACGGATTTGATCAGAATGAGGATAAACCAAGTGGGTACAAGAAAGGTTAAAGAGCTACAAGGGTGTACATAGAACTTTACGTTAACGATATTCTACTGATTGAAAATGACGTAAGAATATTGTTTACGGTAAAGGTTTGTAGTCATCATAATTCGATGTGAAAGACTCTAGTGAGGCGAGTTATGTTCTGGGAATCAAGGTAACTCGAGATTACCAGAGCAAGATTCTCTTGCTGTCACAGGCTACGCATGAAGATAAGATTCTAGCCAGATTCGGTTTACGAGGCTAGATATCTATTGCGCTGCAGGAATGATGGGTCGGTTTCAGTTGAACCCGGGTCCAGATCACTGGACTAAAGTGAAGGGTATACTCTGAAGTCCTTATCAAGTGAGGATTGTGAGTTAGCTTGCACTTCACAGGTCCTGATATCGATTGGACGCACAAGGTCTGACTTTGGTGTCAGATGTGTGTTCCAGAGAATCAATTTCAGGGATTATTTTTATCTTGGGATTAGAAGTGGTAGTTGGTAGAGTGTGAAGCAAGAGTGCATCACAGACTCTACCATAGAGGCTTAGCACGTTGTTGCGTGCGAGGTAGTATATCAGGTGGTAAGGCTTAGGAAGTTCTTAGAAAACTTGGGACGCGTACCAGAGGCTCAGTTATCTGTTGTTGCAACAGAAGAGCGGTAAGCATGGTCCAAGGAGACTAGGCACCACCATTAGGGGAAACCCATCAAGTACAAACTCCACTTGATCTGACAGTTACAGGAGGAAATGCAAGTAGCGGTACTGAGGTGGAATCTACAGACAATGTTGCCAATTCCTTTAGAGAATTCCTGCAAAGGCTTTTGGGCAGCATGTAGAAGCTACAGAGCTCAACACCGTTATTCCTCGTTACACCTAGTGGGAGATTGTTAGAATTGGTGAGGTCTATAGCTCGTAAAAACCTATAGTTTAGCTATGTATGGTTGATAGTATAGGAATGCATATTGGTACGTACCATAGTACGTGTTCTGATTACAGAACAGAGAGCCATGGCTACATGGTAATCCACTTGAGTGGGAGACTCAAGGGACTGGTCCCATGTAACCTAAATATGTTCGCAGCTCTGATTAGGGTTGGTCGCCCTATCAGAATAAGCTGTTGGGATGACAGAGCGTGGGTGTCTCCACCACGGTCATTACCAGGCACAGTGTCTATGACCGAACGAAACCAACACGGTGCACAGATCGGTGAGCAGACACCGATGCACTAAACCGTGTTTTTACTTAGGGTAAAACGGTTCTAAACCCTGAGGAACCATGTCTGGTGGACTAACCAGTTGTATGGTGCTTTGGCACACCAATGTGTGAGGATCCGGATGCAGTGATCCAAAACCACGGTGTACTGGGTTACCCGGCTGGCGTTGCATCAGTATGTCACTCCTGCAGGCTATCCACACCCCTAACGGGAGGTGCGTTCCTTGGTCTGACCTACATCGTATTAAACCCTAGCCAAGTGGTCATCAGTTGGACTGGTGACGGATCTGGTTGCTCGAAAGAGTAATCGGAGATACGATGTATGTGGTCAACCTGGAAGGAACCGAGTCATATGAGCACTCGAGTCTGACGGTATTCTCCACCGCTCGAGTTGCATCATGGCACCAGTGGAGGGACAGCGAGTTTACCATACTAAGCGGAGAGCAGGGGTATGAGGGAGAACATAGTAAGTCCAGGGGAATTGGAGTGCAGCCTGTGTCGCACTCAGGGTGGCTACGCAGTTTAACTCAGACTCAGAGGATCGATGGTACACTCGGGTAGTGTGTCGATCGAGTCTAAGTTGGAAGCCATGAACCTTGGTCCCTGAAGGTTCCACCTTATCGACATTATGTACGATTCTTATACCATCTCCTCGGAACACAGAACGTAGTTAGAAGAAGTGAGAAATCCAAGCCTACGCTCCATGAGTGCTTCGCACTAGTGCTTGGTAGATGCGTAGCTACATGTGTGCACTAAAGGGAAACCCTAGGTTAGTGCAGAGACGCATGTAGCAATTCCTTGTCATAAGTGGACTTTGCCACATGGGTGCGATGCACCGGGATATGTTGCGAGTTAACTAGTTGACTTCACTAGGGGCACCCTACGGGAACCTCAGAGAATAGTAAAATCACTGGTGCACTTCACTTATGTGTGCCTTGCAAAGTCTCGTACACGAGGAACGACCAACTAGTGACATAAGGGCGTTTGGTCATACCACGTGTCACTATGTACTAATGGGGCCGGCCCTAAGTGTTGAGAGACTGGTCAAGGCCGACCCTATTGGTTTCAGGAGGTTGTTGCCTCCGATGAAAGGGCCGGTCATGAGGCGCAGAAAACGGGCTGGTTTTGACTATTTTCAAAAACAAGGAAAAGATAGAGATAAAGAAGAGATATATAGGGTGAAAGTTTGAATCCGTCAACCCGATCCATCCTACCCCTATCCACAAGGATAGGGCCGGCCCTATATAAAGGAATAGGAGAGAGGGGGGTGAAATTAGATGCATGGGCAAGCCCTAGGTCCGGCCATGCAAGCATGGGGAAACCCTAGCCGCCCCTCTCCTCTCTTCTCATCTCCTCTCTCGTCTCTCTCTCCCTCGCTTGCGCCATTAGATGGTTATTCGTCTTCCTCGCGTGGTGTTTCATAGAAGGAGAAGGCTCGTCGTATGGAGGCACTCAGATATCCATCGACGAGGTGCCGTGCATCGTGTGAGATCGGGTGAACTAGAAGGCATCTCCCGCAACCTTTTCCTGTCCAGAATCTGCACAGAATATCAATGTTGTTTCTATGATTCTGGGAGTTACAGAAGTCCAAACGAGGTGAAACTTATTGCAAAAGTTGCGTCTCGAAGTTGGCTACCTGCAGTCCCAATTTCAGCCCAATCGGAGTTCAGAACAGAAAGTTATGGCCGTCGCACCGAAGCTATGTCGAGAAGATCCGAGTCCGTCTCTATCGACAAAGAAGAAATTTGTCGCGGTGAAAGAATCCGCACGCAGGTATGATCTCTAACATATAGATCTAGCATAGATAGAACATGCATACAAGCTAGATTGTTCTTTCGTGTTAGATCGTCGTTAGGGGTTCGCGTAGTTGCCATACTAGATTCATACATGCATATGTAGATCGTTTCGATGAAAATTTTGATATGTAACGCACACCGCTCCCGGTCTTCGGACCTTCACTTTGCTTCCGCTGCGGGCCTCTACCATGGATTTATTTCCAATACTTCTCACTTCTTCTAACTGCGTCCTGTGTTTCAAGGAGATGGTACAAGGACCGTACATAATATGGATAAGGTGGAACCTTCAGGGACCAGGGTTCATAGCTTTCAACTTGGACTCGATCAACACACTACCCGAGTGTACCATCGATCCTCTGAGTCCGAGTTAACCTGTGTGGCCACCCAGAGTGCGACACAGGTTGTACTCCAATTCCCCTAGACTTACTATGTTCTCTGCATACCCCTACTCTCCGCTTAGTATGGTAAACTCGCTGTCCCTCTACTTGGTGCCATGATGCAACTCGAGCGGTGGAGAATACCGTCAGACTCGAGTGCTCATATGACTCAGTTCTTTCCAGGTTAACCTCGTACATCGTACCTCCGATTACTCTACTGAGTAATCGGATCCGTCACCAACCCAACTGATGACCACTTGGCCAGGGTTTAATACGACGTAGGTCATACCAAGGAATGCACCTCCCGTTAGGGGTGTGGATGACCTACAGGAGTGACGCTGTTGCGATGCCAGCTGAATAACCCAATACACCGTGGTTTAGGATCACTGTATCCGGATCCTCACACATTGGTGCGCCAAAGCACCACTCAGCTGGTTAGTCCATCAGATGTGGTTCCTCAAGGTTTAGGACTATTTTACCCAAAGCAGAAACACGGTTTAGTGCACCGATGTTTGCTCACCGATCTGTGCACCGAGTTGGTTCCGTTCGGCTACAAACACTGTGCCTGGTAATGACCATGGTGGAGACACCCACGCTCTGTCATCCCAACAGCTTATCCTGATTGGGCAACCAACCCTAATCAGAGCTGCGAACATATTTAGGTTACATGGGACCAATCCCTTGAGTCTACCACTCAAGTGGATTACCATGTAGCCATGGCTCTCTGTTCTATAATCAGAACACGTATTAAGGTACGTACCAAGATGCAATCCTAAGGTATCAACCATACATAGCTTAACTATAGGTTTTTACGAGTTGTAGACCTCATCAATTCTAACATGAAGTAGGAAGTGCTGAGTGGGTCGGGCTTCACTCCAGGAAGGATTAGTCCAAGCCTGAAGTGGGCCATTACCTGAAAGGTTTCGAGACACCCTCTGATCTCAAAATAATAATAATAATAAAGAAAGAAAAGAATGTACGATTGCATCACAAGGGTTGGACATTTTTGGAAGACATGAAAGCCTATGGGCTTCCAGACATGGCTCACGTGATCACACATTAGGTCCACAGTCTATATAAGGTTAAAACCCAATAAGGATGGGCATGGGTGATTGTTGATTGGGTCTTTGATCTATATAACATGGCACGACAGTTTTGTACTGACTAGGACAAAAAGGAACCCAACACTGACTAGACAAAAAGAAATGATGATCATAGCTGTCAATCTCACTCTCTTCCCAGATCACTCTCTCTCCATCTCTCTCTCTCTCTTCCCCCAATATTTCTCTCTCCTAATCTCTATCTCTTCTCTCTCCTCCCCCCTCTCTCTCTCTCTGTATCTCTCTCTCTTCCCTTGATCTTTGTCTCCCAATCTCTCTCTCTTTCTCTCTTCGTCTCTCTCTTTCCCCGTCTCTCTTAGTATCTCTCTCTCCCTTCCCCACCTCTCTTTCTCTCTCCTCCATCTCTCTCTCTCTTTTTCGTTTCACTATTTCTCTGTCTCTCCGTCTCTCTCTCTTCCCTTGATCTCTCTCTCCATCTCTCTTTCTCTCTCTTCCCCTAATCTCTCTCTTTGTCTCTCTCTCTTCCCTAGACTCTCTCTCTCCATCTCTCTCTCTTTTCCCCTGACTCACTCTCTCTCTCTCTCCTCCGTTTCTCTCTCTCTTCCCCCGACCTCTCTCTTTGTCTCTCCCTCTTCCCCTAACTCTCTCTCTTCCCCCGACTCTCTCTTTCCTCCGTCTCTCTCTCACTTTTTCGTTTCACTCTCTTCTATATAACATGACACGGCGATTTTGTGCTGACTAGGTCAAAAAGGAACCCAACACTGACTAGACAAAAATAAATATTGATCACAGTTGTCGAACTATCTCTCTTCCGAGATCTCTCTCTTCGTCTCTCTCTCTCTCTTCCCCCAATCTCTCTCTTTCTCCCGATCTCTATCTCTCTCTCTCCTCCCCCGATTTCTCTCTCTCCGTATCTTTTTCTTTCTTCTCCCGATCTCTCTCCATGTATTTCTCTCTTTCTCTCTCCGTCTCTCTCTCCTCCCCCGTCTCTCTCTCTCTCTCGGTATCTCTCTCTTCCCCAACTCTCTCTCTCTCTTTTGTTTTACTCTCTCTCTTTTTCTCTCTCTCTCTTCCCTCGATCTCTCTCTCCGTTTCTTTCTTCCCCCGATCTCTCTCTCCGTCTCTCTTTCTCTTCCCCAGACTCTCTCTCCGTCTCTCTCTCTCTCCTCCGTATCTCTCTCTCTCTCTTTCGTTTCACTCTCTCTCTATTTCTCTCTTCCCCCGACCTCTTTCTCCGTCTGTCTCTCTCCCTCTTCCCCTGACTCTCTCTCTCCATCTCTCTCTCTCTCTTCCCCCGACTCTCTCTCTCTCTCTCCCTCTCTCTTTTCTGTTTCACTCTATACCTCTCTTCCCCCAGCTCTCTCTCCCCTCGGTTCTCTCTCTCTGGTTCTCTGTCTCTCCGCCCCAGTTCTCTCTTACTCTTTTTCTCTCTAACTCTCTCTCTCTCTCTCAGTCGCTCTCTCTCACTGATCTCTCTCTCTCTCCCCCCAGTTCTCTCTCTCTAACTAACTCTCTCTCTCTCTCTCTCAGTCGCTCTCTCTCTCTGATCTCTCTCTCTCCAATCTCTCTCTCCCACCCACTCCCTCCCCGGTTCTCTCTCTCTCCACCCAGTTCTCTCTCTCCCCCTGTTCTCTCTCTCTCCCCCCCAGTTCTCTCTCTCTCTCTAACTAACTCTCTCTCTCTCTCTCAGTCATTCTCTCTGACTGATCTCTCTCTCTCTCAGTCATTCTCTCTTCTCTCTAACTAACTATCTCTCTCTCTCTCTCTCTCAGTCACTCTCTCTCTCTCTCTGATGTCTCTCTCTCCAGTTTTTTCTCTCTCCCCCCGGTTCTCTTTCTCTCTCCCCGTCTCTCTCTCCCCATCTCTCTCTCTCCCCGGTTTTCTCTCTCTCTCTCTAACTAACTAACTCTCTCTCTCTCTCTCCCACACTAGAGAAAATCTATGGTGTAACTGTGATGCCAAATCAGTGGTATCATAAGCAAATCAAACCATTTAGCACCACTACAATTGCATCATAGCCACACGATTGCAGCCACCATAGATTCCTCTCTCTCTCTTCCCCACGGTCTCTCTCTTTCCCTCCATCTCTCTCTCTCTCTCTCTCTATCTCCGAGGGTGGCAAGGGAGGAACCCAAATCTTCTGTCCTATTCTCTGCCCCATCATCTGCCCCCAAGTCACAGCCCTCCATTGCACCCATACCCGATCGGTGCATCGCACTCACCCTAGCCGGCAGGCAAAGGGACGCCAGTGATCAGGTACATGTTGGTGCCTATGTCGTTGGTCCAATCAGAGTCATTTCTTTGCTTGCAAGTTGGGACTGAGTGCGATGCACCGGTCGGGTATAGTGCATCGGACGGCTGAGACTTAGGAGGCAGACGATGGGGCAAATAAATTGGGCAGAGGATTTGGGTTCAGGGGTTGGGTGGATGGGGGGTGGCGATGCCTAAGGGCTGTGTTGCCGCCGAAGGCGGCCGCTGCAGTGCCGACAAGCACGAGCAGCCACTAGTATGTATACATACTCTAGGCTACTGGGCTTAATTATGAGATTGATCTCATCTGTCAGATCGATTGATTTTCTTTGATGGGGAGAAATCATAAAGATTATAAATAACAGCAGTTGATCCCCCACCCGGGTTGAACTACATCTCACATTAGTTTCCTGGATACCCCCCATTTCTACACCAAAGCAAGATCCCTCAAGTCTCAAGGAGTGGAAACTAAGTCCGAAAGACACATCGGAGACCATGACTCGCTTTCGTTCTTCATCCAGGGATTCTTCTGTGTTTGATAACATTCTAAATTATTAGAAGTATGATCTCTCATGCATGAAATACGTATGAAAAACATTTACAATGCATGCAATTAGTCTCTTCTGGTCTTGAAAATTCACCCAGTCTGAAGGATCTCGAGTCTTCTCCAGTCACGATTGTCTCCTGATGCGTATCTTGGTGGTGTGCGCATTCGGTGAGGGTGGCGATCCATCGGGCGGCTATAATGCCTCGATACTACCAATTGATCGATGGCTTAATTTGTTGCCATGAAGTGGCTTCTAGATGGGGGGTTAATCCGCACATTGTCCTCATTGCTAGTAGAGTGGCAATGTTGACAACTCAACCCAACCACCCAGACATTATAAGAAAGAATTCCATCAAACACGTATTTTTGTAAGAAGGGCCATCAATCAAACGGCTAAATACAAGAGTATTGAACAACTCCGGGACAACCCACGGTGGTGTGGGGGCGTAGGCAAGCACTCAGTGCATCAGGATTTGCACCAAGCAGCACTGAGCACTGGCCGATGCATCAGGATTTGCACCAAGCAGCACTGAGCACTGGCCGACGCCCCACACCACTGCAGGTTGCCCCACAGTAGGTTCAAATAGCATTACTTCCAAGTACGAATACGAAGCAGTTGCAATAGAAAATATACCCGTGCAATCGAACAAGACTGTATAGGCTGTAATGTAATCTCATGCAACCAGAAGAGCAAACAAAGAAAACCAAGTAATTTAAAATCAAGCGAGGAGGTTTGTGATTGCCATGGAATTGCTACAAAGCTTAAACAAGTAAGCATTCCTCTCCGTCAAGTCAATGGTGACTCAAGGCCAGGCTTCTCCAGGAACCCATTCTCGCGTGTACCCGAGTCTGTCACCGCCCCGAACACCATTATATATGTTCACCATCCCCCATATGAGGGACTTGCTTCTCCCAAAGAGCAACGGTTGATTCATGGAAGGTCATCCAACGCATCGCACTATAGCGCCAAGCCATTCAGAGCATAATAAATATCCATAGGAAGAACGTATGGGAGAAGTCAAACCTAAGTATGCCGGATGACACACAGTGCGTGGGGGTAGAACCCATGCGATTGCAGGACTTTGGTGGTGCAAAATGTCATGTGAGAATGTCAGGCAAGAATACACAAGATGAAAAAAAACAACTAGTCTGTGATGGCACAGATGATAAATATCCATGTGTGGCACAAGTGTTACCAGGATTGCATGGAATTCGATAGTATATTTTCCTTGATAATGTCCCGTACGTATGTGGATGGATGACACACGATCAATTTCTACGTGTTGTGTGGGACAAGTGCCAATAGGATTGCACGGACTTTGCGAGTATAATGCCCGACAAAAAAGCTTGTGGGATGGCGCAGGCAATAAATATAGCAAAATGCATCAGAAAAAAATATCTGAAAGACTGCACAAAAACAAAGTCTGCGGAACGACATAAATCATAAACATCAATAGGAATGAGTGGAGAACTGTCTGCATAATTGGACAAAAAAAAAAGTCTATGGGATGCATTTTCATGTTAGAAGAGCACAAAAAAAGAAACTCGGTATACATGGTTGATGGAAAAAGATGTGCATGAGGCATGACAAGACTAAGATGCAACAAAGAAATGGACGGAAAAATTGGACCGGAATGCTCTGATACATGTGAAAAGAAAGGGAGGCATGGTGTAGAAGTGGTGAGAAGAAGGGAGATGAGAAAAAGAAGGTGATGATGGAAACGTAAATCTTGTATCGGCTCTCTAAATCCCACACAACTCTCAATATCTCCTACCAAAAATCTCGAGATATCACAGAAAATCTCAAAACCTGATCATATTCTTCATAGTTGGATCGTCGTTGATGAAGAGGGAACTTAGAACCGACCACACGATTCATCATAACTAGCAAATAACAGGAACCAATGCAAATACCACAATCAAACCTGACAGCCTGTAACCAAACCAAATGGTGAATTGGTGATAATAACATGTCATTAGTATCTCTTGCTCTTTTAACCCAAACATCACACACATCATAAATATTAGATTGACAACTCAATTACATCTTAAACTCTCAAATTAATGTAATATCAAAATATCATGACTTGATATTTTAGATAACGGGGAAAAGGAAATCCCTTGCTCTTACGCTACTGAAAATACTCACCTGGAAAACTATACTTCCTCACACCATAATTAAACGAAAAAAATTAACAATGGGAGGTCAAACAAAATAAAAACAATCAACATAGTGGAACTAACCATAATTGCTCTATTAAGCTGAGAAAAGATATAAACAGAATGGCAAGCAACTAAAATCATATCGTCGAACCATGAAGAAGCAAGGTGAACTCTCCACAATAAAACAAAGATCAGTTTAATCTTAGATACTAAAACAAGAGAACTACACACCACCACCACAACCCCAAAAAATGTACTTGTCGGAGAAATTTATCTCTCAACTCTGTGGCCTCACGTTAACGCCTGCCGAGCGAGTTGATTTGGAATAGATAAAAGCAGCAAGCTTTGCGTTGTGTTGTTCCTGAGAAGAATGCATTAGTGAACAACTGCATGGTAATTGCTCTACGTCCCATTTTATATGTGAAGCATCCCCTGTGGACCCTCACAAGGATAGCTTCTCATAAATTTGCTACGCATCCAGTGGCTGGCTCCAAAGTAAAATTGAGTTTAGAACTCCCAATACAACTCTCCATCAAAAGTAGGTCTTCCGCTGCTTATGCTAATTGATACTTTACTATCAATAGTCAAAACAAAGGATGTGTTTCACCATTCTTTGTCATCTTTAGCACTCCCTTCCAAGTTCCTGAAAATTGGCAAACAAAGAGGGGATCTGATAAGAAACAATGCGTTAAATGGTCAAAATAAACAAAATTGGAATAAAGTATTTTTCATGATTTGAGTTTGCACTTAAACCAAACAAAATCAGAACACAGGCAGCATATATCCACATAACATACTGTGGTATTACTTCATACAGAATTGTTGGAGACAGGATGCAAAATTTTAGACAACCATGATATGCATCCGGGTTCAATAGAAGTATGTTGAACAAGGATTCATAAAGTGAATCCTTGATGATATAATCAAACCACTAGTTACATCAATATTGCCCCTACACATCCAATTTGATAAAAAAACATTAGGAGCTTGGAAGCAAGGTTATCAATGCCATGCAGGGCAACCCCTCCACGCACCCAGGTGGCCTAGGCAGAGGCTATTCAGACCTCAATGCAGGAAACAAACTTTGGACAACATTTTAACCAATATAGCACCACACAATTTAATGCATTACAATCTTAATATATACAATAACTATCGGGAAAATGTGCACCTAGGAATAAACATGTAGATTAGGGCATAATACTACCATTTCAAATAAGACATGGTTTAAAAGAAGACAGCATGTCACAATCAATATTCAAACATAAACAGTCCAAAGTAGTAACTATCACCCTTGCTTTATAGCAATATTATAGCTACAAAACCTATCACATGGGGGACACCTATAATTGAGCCCTCGAAGCCGTGTCAACCCGTGTTGACATGGATTCCCATGTCCACCCGTGTCAACACGGCATAATACCATCGCACCATGTTATTAAACCGAATGTTGTGAGTCTCCAGCTCCCTTCTCCAATCGGGTGAATAGAGAGAAATGGTAGACCGTGTAGGAGTCGAATTCCAAAGGAGTAGTAATTTTCAATTTATATCAATTTCATAATTTTGTTGGTATATATATATATATATATATATATATATATATATATATATATATATATATATATATATATATATATATACCCACGTGTCTCCATATCCATCTTTTATGATGTTACCGTGTCCGACTCCCGTGTCCGTGTTGACACCCGACACCCATGTCCGTGTCTACAAATCATAGTACAAAACAAACTCATTTAGTTCTTCAAACATATTGTCATGCATTCTTCATTAAGGATTCCGTGACCCTTACTCCCACTACCATCTTTATCTGAGCCATTTTCGTCTTCAATGTAGACTTCATTTTAGTCTCTTCTGAAACTGCCTTTTTGGTCTTCTTCATCAAGTCTAGCTATAAAGATGCTCATGCTTTGTAGTTCATTCTCACGGTTACCTTTGACCTTCAAGTGCTTCCTAAGCTAGGAAATCACCCACTTATTCTCATCTAAGATTAACAGCGCATTTTGTCATATACATCCAATTCAGGGTCAACTATAAACCAATCACCCATAGCATCTAATTCATCCAAAGAAAGTGTCATATGCATCTTAGTGTCACCATGAATCGTACATTTAACCTCTGAGTTTATCGAACAAATTCGAGAGCTTTCAACCTTCGTATTCAATCCTTTTTCTTTTTCTATGGGGAATCAATAAAAAGGAGGTTTTCATCAAAATTAACTATTTCCATTTCAATCTTTTATTATATCAACTGTAGACTGGAATTTTAAGATAGAACTTGTAGTGGACAAATTCGTGAAGGCTTTCAAATGTAATCCAACTGTGCTCATAAATGGATGCACAAGTCAGTCCAATAATGCATAGAGGCACTATAAAGATACTAAGTTATATGATTCCCACCAAGTACCTTAACACAAGAGTTGTGATTTTAACCAATAAGGCATTAAATACTACAAGTGTATATTATACAGATAAACCCTAAGATTATAATATAATTAGCTAAGTGTATACTTGGTCTGGTCAAGGCAGCTCTACCCACGTGGACCGTAGACATATAGGGGTTGCTTAGGCACCTCGGTTGGATTCCATGAAAACACTAATTAGAAGGCTCTATAGTAGAATTTTAAAACAATCTTCAATCACTCACAGGTTGTTATTTTGAAATTTTGCAATCTTGCCAAGGACATGGAGTCTCATATAGGGCCCAGAAAGAAACTCAACAGTTTGCAACTTAATATTTAATTATAGTAACCAAGTATCCAATGAAACACGATATGGTGACATACCGATCGCCACAAAGATTTACATTAGGATTTTGCACGTCTCGTCTAGTAAAAAAATATTCCTGGGACCGTGGTCGGGGACGGACTAAGAAGCCTCCATATAGTGCTTCTACAGTGACAAATCAGGAGAATTCCATGCTATAAGTTCCAAGAAATGTTCATAGTGATAGGTGGAAATTTTCCCAATTCAGACAAGTAATGTGATATTATTTGGTTAATTCACATCTCGCATAACATTTATGATTATGTTTTGTTTGGTGGGTTTTAAGACAAAATATCATCTATTATGATACTAAGTAACTTTGTTAAATTGGTCCTGCTTACATAGTATTTTGGATAGCATATTGACATGTGGATTATGGATGGGTGGATATTAATAATTTTATCCTTTCTTACCTCATTGTTTCATCGGGATAGATTTTTTATGTATCCTATGTTTAGATCTTTGAACAATGTTTACATGCTATACCACGTTTTAAAAAGGATTATAATAAGTTTGCAATAAAGGTAAAAATAAATTAGTGATAATAATATTATATTTCATACCTCGTTTGCTCTATTGGGAATTTGGAATAGATTTTGATGTTGTATCAGTACTCTGGATGGATTTTTCTGGACCCTTCGCAATAAGAGTGCATGGATGTGGTGCTTGCAGTAGAGGGGAAGAGTTTGAACACACAGAGACAAGAAATTTAACATGGAAAACCCATCCAAGTATAGGAGGAAACCGCTTACTCGGTCCGACAAAAAACCCATTAGAAACAAAGAGGGTTACAACTTACAAGCTCTCAATGCCAGTGTACATTAGCTCAAAAGAACAGGGAGTGTAGCAGGAACTGTTTGGCAACCCCTTTCTCAACGTCCCTTTTATTTTATAGAGGGATGTTCGAGGAGCAAGTTTGCTAGTTGGACGCCTACTTGGAGCTCGTGTGTGATTGATGGCTGGTGACCGTATGTGGCGACCTCTCCCTGATGTGACAATCATGCTAGCCGGACAGCAAACTATGGTTGCCCGTGGTTGGTGGCCGTATGCAGCGACCGCTCATTGATGTGACAGGCACGCCATGCTGGTCTTTCTTCCTATCAGACTGCAATGTGTCAGGCAGCGAGATGGACGCGTGATTGTCTGATGCGACTCATCAACATTCAATGCAGGCTTCGAGAGCGCATGTTTCGTCTGTGGTCTTGTCTAGAGACGTGTTGCAGAGGTAGTCCATCCTAGTGAGTCCATTAGGCGCTTTGGTCTTGAGTCATGGCGTCCATTGAAGACGAAATAGCCTCCTGTATAATTAGACTAGTGATAAACACATGATTATGATCATCTCTTTATAAACTTCACACTAGTGATGAACACTCCTCGAAAAATTTTAAAAAAAGTTAAAACTTCAATTGCAAAGCACTAATACCTTGTCTACTTCCGAGTCAAAATCAAACTTCATTGACGTAATAATCTTGTCATTAATTACTTGATTAGTCATCGTCACTTAAAACACACCTAGTTACGGGGATGTTCCTTGGGTGCACACACATAAACCCAAAGTTAATAAGTGAAAAACCCTAAATCCTGATCCTGATTTAAAATTTTGTACCAGACCTAATTTCTGGAAAAACCTTAATCCTAGATTCTTTCTAATTACCATTGATAATTAGTTCCTCAATAATTATTAAATCGATAAAAACTATTTACGTATATTTATAATTACCATTGTAATCAGTGTAGTTAAGGCATCGCCTAGGCCATCGCCTTGCCTAATCAAGGGCCTGGCTGCCTAGGCGGAGTCTAGGCGGGTGGTTAATGCTAGGCGTGCACCTAGGTGGGCACCCAGAAGCCTAGGCGGAATCAGATGCGCGCCGCCTAGGCGGCACAGTTTTTTCGGGTTTTAAAAACCCGGACATGGGTTTGTTAGATTAAACAGGCTGGGTTCGAACCCGATACTTAAACTAAAACATATAGGGGGCAAGTATCGCAGATCGTTATTTCCCCTCCCCCCTCCCGATAGTTCGTGCACTGCAGCCTGCGGGTTTAGGGTTTCAGCGGCTGGGGCTGCTGCGGCTGGCGAAGATTGACGGAAAAGTTTCGAGAAGGTTGGCGGAGGTTGCGGCTGGCGGCGGCTGGCGGCGGCTGGGGCTGGCGACTAGGGCTGGCAGAGGTTGACGCGGCGGCGCCCGATCACATCCCCCTTCCTCTCGCTACCTCCTCCTTTTTAGAGGTTGACGCAGTAGAGGTTGACGTGGAGACTCTAAGAGGAGGTTCGCGAAGGTTGACGCGGCTGGGCGGAGCCGCGGAGGAGACTCCACCAGGTGTTCCTCTCTGATTTTACTCTCTGGCTTTTAAGAGGCTATTGACGCAGCCTATGGGGTATGGATCTTCCTCTGTTATTTTTTTTTTTTTGTTTAATTGCCTTGGCATTTATTGTGCTATGGATGAAAGTCGGCCCTTTTAAGATAAATCGTTTGTATGCTGGCCCAAGCTCCGTCTAATTCCCCCTCTAACAGAGAGATTTGTAGGAAAATAAAATTGTAAATACTAATGAGAGTTTGCAATATTTTGAAAGACTGCAATATTAATGAGAGTTTGCAATATTAAGTTATTAAAAGAGAGATCTACACCCATATTTTTTGCAATATTAATGAGTTGTAATATTTTGCATGTTATAACATTGCAATATTGTACTGCATGCACTTAAAGATACATAGCAATATTAGACTATTAGTTGATTAGTTAATTTTTATAGACCTCTCTTATTTAATTTTTCTTTTGCTTGATGATTTAATTTTATAGATATGGCATCTGGAAGTGTAAAATCTCACGACGTAGTTTTCAAAAAAGAGTGATGGGAGCATGGTGGCGTCTTGTGAATCAGTGGAGCAGATACAAGTATGCTTGGAAGATGACAATGAATAGCCTGAAGAGGTAAATTTGACTACTGGAGCTCCAAGGCCTCCCAAAAGAAACGACCTAATGGACTCTTTCTTAGCCCCAGATCCGGCGAAAGCATACAAGAAGAAAGGAAAGCAACCCACACTTGAAAGTGTGACAAAGAAGTACGAGCGTGAGAATGCGGTGTAATACATAGCTCGTTGGCTATATCAAGCTAGAATTCCTTTCAACACCGAGAAGTTGAAGAGCTTCAAGACCATGGTAAAAGCGATTGGTCAATTTGAACCGGGATTGAAGGCACCGAGCTATCATGAGGTGAGGGTGCCATTACTTCAGAAGGAGGTGAGTTACACCAATGAGCTTCTAATGTCTATTAAAGAATCTTGGGGGACATATGGATGCACAATTATGTCCGACGGATGGACTGACAGGAGGAACAGGAAATTGATAAACTTTTTAGTGAATTCTCCATCGAGGACCGTGTTCTTGGAGCCTATGGATGCTTCGTCCTATATGAAGACTGGAAGGAAGTTTGAGTTGCTAGACTCGTTCGTTGAGAAAGTTGGAGAGCAAAATATGATCCAAGTTGTGACCAACAATGCTTCGACATATGTAGCGACCAGAAAGTTATTAATGGAGAAGCGTAAGCATTTGCTTTATTCGCCTTGTGCAGCCCATTGTATAGACCTCATGCTTGAAGATCTTGGTAAGCTTCCAAGAGTGAAGGGGTTGTTGGAGAAAGCCGTCAGTCTTAGTGGGTTCATATATAATCATGGTTTTGTTCTAAATATGATGAGAACGCATACCAAGAATAGTGATCTCCTTTTTCTGACCATCACAAGGTTTGCAACATGCTTTCTAACCTTACAAAGTATCTACAAAAAGAAAGGTGCTTTAAAAAATGTGTTTACATGCGACGAATGAATTACATCAAAATGATCTCGTGATTTGAAGGGGAAGAGGACAATAGAGACCGTCCTTTCTAGTTCCTTTTGAAGTGGCATTGTATATGCCATGAAGATATCGGCTACTTTAGCCCGTGTCCTACGATTGGTTGATGGTGAGAATAAACCCCCCATGGGGTACATTTATGAAGCCATGGACCGAGCTAAGGAAGCAATCAAAGAGGCTTTCAAAAGAAATGAGAGAAAGAAAGTCTTTAGATCTTTAATTGTGTTAGTTTTTAACTTTTTAAGTGTAAGTTTGTTAAATTTATAATGATTGAATTATTGATATAGGTACAAGCCAATATGGGAGATTGTTGATATAAGATGGGATGCACAACTCCATCAACCTCTTCATGCAGTCGGATTTTACCTTATTCCAGAATTCTTCTATTTGAATCCAACAATGGGTAGTAATGGAGAGGTCATGCAAGGCTTGTTGGATGTGATTGATAGGCTTGTCCCTGACTTGAAAGCACAAGACACTATACATAGTGAGCGGTCAAAGTATAGGAATGCGGAAGGTCTTTTTGGAAGACTGACGGCAATCCAACAAAGGACAACAATACCACCAAGTTAGTAAGCATTAGTTAATATGTTTGTTATCCAATACACCAAGTTTGGTATGCCACTAATCTAGTGTAAACTTTTATATGATAAACAGTTGAATGGTGGAAAACTTATGGATGCATGACTCCTAATCTCAAAAAACTAGCATGTCGTGTTTTTGGCTTAACATGTAGCGCAAGTGGCTATGAAAGGAATTTGAGTGCCTTTGAACATGTTAGTCATGCTTGTTATGATATTTGTGTTATATTTATTTTTTTATATTAGTTTTGTATAGTTTTTCCTAATCTTATATTTATGCCATGATAAATTTTTATTTTTTAGATCCACACAAAGAAGAGGAATATATTGGAACAAAGCAAGTTGAATGATCTAGTTTATGTCCGGTACAATGAAAAGTTGATAGAGTGGTTCAAGAATAGGAATTATGCATGGAGATTGTAATGAATGGCTTACAGGAAGTATGCATGAGGAGCTAGTGCATGGAGAGGGAGATTTGACATGGGGGCCTGTTGCAGAAGCTTCCGGTGTTGACGACCTCCCTTCAAGATATACCACTAGATCCCAACGGCAAAGAAGTGAAACTCATGGAGGGTAGCTGAGGAAGAACCGTTGTTTGATTCAGAGGAGTCCGAGTCTAATGCTGATGAGCAGCAATACAACAAAGAGGCAGATAAGGACGATTCAGATGGGAATGAGAGTGACGATGATTTGGACATGCACTATTCCATGATATGCTTGATGAGGATTGATGTTTGATTTTTATTTATATTTTTGGGGACATGCGGATGGAAATTGGAAAATGTGGTCACAATCATGATTATGTTAATGATTTTGGACCTTTAGTTGTGCTATTTATTCTTTTATGGTTATGGTTCGTTGGTTATGATATTTGCTTTATATTTATCAGTTTGTGGTTATGGTTCTAAGATTATGTTTTTTGTGATGATGTGTGAAAATGTTATTCTTGTTTGTTGCATTGTATATTAGTTATTGTTGATATGTTTCTACTTAAAGCATTAACATTATTCTTTTTTAAGCTCACTGGAATATGTACATCCTAAACATTAATATTTGAATCATTTCTTTATCTAAAAGATAGAAATATACTATAAATAAGATCACAAATTAGTTTTATATATATATATATATATATATATATATATATATATACTTTCTTTATATTTTTATCGCCTAGGCACCGCCTTGACGCCTTAACTACACTGATTGTAATATAAATACACAAATCAGTAGAAATTCTGATTATGAAACCTTAATTTTACGATTTTGCTACCCAAATTAAGTGAAACAATGCCTAAATAAAATTAGACACAAATTAACGATTTAGGTCACTTAAGTAGTTACACTGGGCATAAACATTGATCACCATCCACTAGGAACTTCCAACAAAATCTCAAAACTAAATCGTTGTAAAATTAACCTAACTAATACAAACAATTAATTAATTAAAATTTCTAAAGAAAAAACAAAGAAGGCTAATACAAGGCATATGTTAACTAGTTTGACAATGCCAAGCTAGTTTCAGGTTATAGTGGAAACATATACGAGGGACCTAAATGGAATGTTCTCTTGAGTAAGGGTGGACTTTCAAAAGGTTAATTATTATCAGGGGTGTAAATGAAAATTTGCATTTAAGGACTTCGGTTATAAAAGTATGGTGTGATAATGGTGCGTGTGTAAAAATTAGGTCAAATCTCTTCTTGACATGTCACCTCCTCCCCCCCTCCCTTGCCATTTGATACCTGGCACTCTCAACTCCTTGACAGTTGACACCTCATATAGCGCCTCCCTCTACACACCATGACACCATACACTCCCCTCCGCACATAGAGGCCGACCACCATATTCCTCCACACCAAACCCCATGCGTCCAAACCCTTTAGCCCTTATCCATTCCACCTCTTCTACTTAGGATCCGCATCCACACCTCCGTCAACAAACCACAAGGAAGAGATACAAAAGGCAAGCCAGTCAACCCCAACACCCCCCCCCCCCCCCCCCCCAAATCCATTTCTCCCCCCTTTAACCCATGTAAATACACCCCCTTATTTCTCTTATACACCTCCTTCAAGTCTCCCACCACCTTCCCCACTCTAACTTCATGAAGACCTAATCAAAACACATCCCTCCATTCTATAGCAAGCTCATTTGAAGAAGCACACATCCATCGTGGATCTTCAAGAGGAGGTTTACTAGTTGGCAATATTATCAAGAATTTACCATGTTATTTTCACCATCTTCTCTATCTTCTTTTTTTGTAGGAGCCTTAACGAAGTCCAACATCATCCTCATCCTACAATAGCCACTAGAACCCGTAGGAGCCATAAGTTTTAACCCTAAGGCCAAGAACTCCATGAAGAAGACACGTAGAACAAGATGAACCCATCACAACCATTATCTTCATTACTAGAAGATCTTCAATTCTCATCTCATCTCAAGGTTCCTCTACCTCCATCATCAATCTCTCCTCACGTCCACCCTCTCCGCAACCACAGGGTCCTAGAGAACCCCCAAGGACAACCATTAGAAGACAATCCACCAAACGTTCCCAATGCTTACCTCTTCTAGTACATCCACCAAACTTACCCAATTTCAACTCCCAAGAAAAAAATATAGCTTAATAACTCTTAAATTCTCCAATATATATGTAATCATCGTACCCTTATGAGCATCAAAGACAGAAAAGGAGTTTAATAGTTTTAACCAAGATATATGCAATCATCACTCTATGCAAGTTCACTTATTGCTTGGATCTGATTCTGTTTTCTTACATGCTTCTATTTCTAAGTAAGTTAGCCAATGATTTGGTTTAATCATGCTTAGAGAAAAAGTTCCAAAGAATCCCAATCATTCTATTTTTTCCCGCACTATCAATGAATAATCAGAAAGGTCAATGTGGATTAGACTAAGCTACAAGACTAAACATGGTGAGAACTATAGTACTTTAATCTTCTTTTTGAATATATTTGCTTGTCAGTCATCTATATTATATTTGAGTAATCCACGCTCTAGATTTCACCTCTTTACAGTTCATGTTACAAATTTACAATATGATCCTCGCAACATTGATACTTAGCTTCATGTGATAGGAAATCGGGTTCACATTTCTAATATTTTTCCTTAGTTACATATCTTATTTAAAGTAATACTATGAATAAAATTTATGCATGTCTATTGAATTCTCCTATGAGAGAAAACTCATTGCTGGTGAGAGATCGGATTTGTCGAGGCCAAGGGTCTCTCTCTCTCTCTCTCTCTCTCTCTCTCTCTCTCTCTCTGTATATATATATATACATATATATATATATATATGATATCTATGTAGCTCTCGTTCTTCGTCTGACATCCGACCGAAGCTACCCATCCCACCCCGTTTATGCGCCGACCCGGTTGCCAGAGACCAGCGGCCAGTGGGTGCCAACTGGCAGCCACTGACCATCAGCTTGTGCGATCAGCTGCCCCAAACAACAGCCCGCACAGCCGGCATACTATATAGCGTATTTTATAACCTATAATTTGTTGGAGACACCTTTGTCATAATGGTATATTTTTTCTATGGCAGATACACAACTTATAACTAATATTGGCATTATTTGAGCATAAGACATAGGTTAACTACATAGCATATTGGTTTATTATTTGGGGTTCTCTAAGGCCCTTCTAACTTCCCCTGTATTACAATAAACCCTTGCGTCGGTTTCTTTTAGCCTTAAATCCCTCCTTAACTACTTTTTTTAAAAAATATCAATTTTACCCCTAGAGTATTAATACGGTAAGTTATAGTAACAATTCGGTAATAGTGCATGTACAGTACTACTACAACAATTTCACTATAGCAGCTACAGTGATTTCACTGTAGCATAATAACATTTCAGTTGTGAGTGATTTCACTGTAGCTACAATGAAATCAATGTAGCAACCGAATTGATACTTCCAACTGAATTGTTAATCTGTTGTAGTTATTTCACTGTAACAGCTATAGTGATTTAACTATAGACTCCCAACCGTATTGTTAACCTGCTGTGATGATTTCACTGTAACAGCTACTGTGATTTAACTGTAGCAGAGTAAGAATTCATTTGGGAGACAGTGAAATCATTGTAGCAACTAAATTGATACTCGGTTGGTAATGGAAGTGCATTTCTATCGTTTGAAGGGGTTGAAAAAGTCAACAAGAACTTGTTGTAAAACATTTATTTTCAGGAGGGGCTGGAGCTCAAACCGACATCCTGTCTGGACTGGAGCTCAAAACCACTTCCTAAAAAGGGGTCTTCACTAAGTCCCCCTTATTATTTTTCCATTATAGACTTTTTTTCTTGAGATGGTCTTAGACATAAAGGTAAATTAAGAACTACATACCACAGCGATAAATTTATGTATACATATGCTTATCAACCTTTCAAGGATAACCACATTCCCTTCAACACAAAAGGAGTGCAATCTAGGTCTACAACTGGTCATAGGAACAAGTGTAATAAAAGTTAATAAACAAATTTTTTATAAATAAAAGATTTAATTTATTAAGGGGATAATAAAAAACTAAAAAGGTACAAAGTATACAACTACCTTACATTGCTGATGCCAATCCCAGACCTGGACGGTAATAGGTGGAGGTTTGATGCAAGCCTGACAGCTAGCCATGAAGAAAAGGAGGCTCAAACTATGAAAAAGGAGACGATGACCTCAAATAATCGGGATGGGACTCGGTTGTCAATAATTCTAGCAACAAATGTATAGATTGCTAAAGTGAAACAGTCCGCTTGTAAAGCACTTCATCATCACTTTCATCCTCATCATCAGACAATAGGACGCTCCCTGGCATCTCCAATTTCCCACCCATAACAAAAGAAGGTCCTGCAGTCTCTGCTTCGATATAATCCCCTTGTAGCCTATCCTCGAATCTCTGATCACTGCAATTCAAGAACCACCCCAAGCTACACTTAATACCCTTGCTCGCGAGCCTCTGGTACCTCAGCTTGACCCTCGATTCTAAGCTATAAGTGAAATACTCGGGGAACTCCACGAGCTCCTCCACCATACGCTTCATCTCACTCTTGAAGAAGTAGAAGCTGTTCTTCATAAGCTCGACTCGGAGAGCAACCAACTGAGGGCACCTCACGACCATTTTTGCCACATCTTCATCTTTTATGCCCCGTCCACGGAGAAACTCCACAGGCTTCAGAATCGCGTGCTGGGTGAGGCCAATGATCTGTGGCATCTTTTCCAGGGCAAGGGCAAACCCTCCAGGGTCAATCCTGAGCTTCAGGTTGAAGAAGTACTGCTGCGTCGATAGCTTGGCCTTCAAGGACAGCCCAAGAATCGATGGGTACTGAGCGATCAGTGACGGGAGTGCCTCCCTTCGCACCCCAAAACTGATCAGAGCATCCACGTTCGGCTTCACTGTCTCCTCTAAGTCATACCCGAGAACATAGGTCCTCTTCTCCAGCATTCTGGCCAATATCCTCTTTGGGAGGCCGAGTGAGATCAAGAACTCGACCAGGGGCTTGATGGTGGTGCCGACCCGCATTCCGAGGAAGTAGGGAAAATGGGTGATCATCGGCCCGATATCCCTGGGGCAAACCCCAATACTGACGAGATAGGCGACAGAGGTGCTCATGGTGCCCTCGAGCTTGAACCCGAGCAGCTCCGGGTACCTCTGGAGCACGCGGGGAATGTCGTGGCGCTCGACGTCGAGGCCCCGGAGGAACCTGACGACGGGGACGAGCTCAACTACGACGCTGGCATGGAGGACCTGGGGGTACTTCCTGATGAATTCCCCGAGCTTGGAGCGCAGGATGCCGATCTTCTCGAGGTAGCCGAGGACGGGGATCATGTTCTTGCGGAGGCTGCATCCGAGCATGAGGGGGTAGTCGTTGATGGCGTCGACGGTGAGGCCAAGGCGTTGGAGGAACTCAACGCGCTCCCTCATGACATCGACGACGGAGGGGAGCTCCAGGTGCTCGAGCTCGTCGGGGATGACGCCAATGGACTTGAGGTAGTCGGAGATGATGACGCGGGAGACGAGGCGCTCCTTGCGCCCCTGGACGACGCCCCACGTGACGGAGGGCATCTCGTACTCTGGGAATTTGGAGGACTGGCCGGAAAGGAGCCGGCGGTCTGGGGGGTCAGTGCAAGGGCAAGGGCAAGGGATCGGGGCATGGCGGAAGAGAGGAGTTTGGGCGAAGAAGAGGGTGGGGAATGGAATCGTAATCAGGGGTTTTCTTCCTCGGACCAGAAATAGGCTCATTTCCCCTTCCAGAAAACCCTAGAGAGACTTAACAAAAGCAAGAACGATAGCCGAGCCCGTCTGAGGAGCAGCCGGAGGCAACAAAGGGGTTTAGGACGAGTGCCGTCGCCGTTGGTTGGGTGGGTTGGTGGGGTGTACGGATGGGACTTGGGCAGGTCCGACCCGTCTAATCTGAACCCTACCCGAACAATGCATAAGCATGGGCAAAGGTGATTAAAGACGGGTTGGGGCACCGATCTTATCCAACCAAAGGAACCTAGGGAATCCTAATATAGTGACATACTTGCATCATACTATAGTGGATCCACTAATCTGATCTTATTGCACTACAGTAGTGTGACGATTGGTGATGCACACACAGTCACATGACTCACACTTACACCCACTCAAGTGTTCGACTAATCCAGTAATCCATATGTGGGCACCGAAAATTAGCCCACGAGTCGAACCCGACTCGCACACAACGGCCTGCGAGCAAACCCGGCCCGCGTGCAAAACTTGACCCGCACACAATGGCCCGCATGCAAAACTTGGCCCGCACACAACTGCCCGACTCAAGCGCACCCACACAAACCAGCATTCAGACACAAGTGGGTTCCACCGGACCCGACACAGGTGGGCTCCACCGCACCTATGACTTGAAGCCAAAAGGAAGGGGGCCCATCGGCCCCCTTTCCTTGGAAATCGTGTCCCTCCCTATGGGGAGGTGTGGCTGGCCAACAAGAGGGCCGGGTGGGACCCACCAGCCCCCTCTTTTGGAAACCGTGACCCCTCCCCATAGGGAGGTGTGGTCAGCCAAAAGGGGGAAAGAAAAAGAAAACAAAACAAAAGAAAAGAAAAGGAAATAAATAAATAACCGACTCGATGCGGGGGGAGGTGGCGTGGACGTCTACGCAACCGTAGATCTGTGATGATCCATCGATCCGACGAACAAGATGACGTCGTATCGCCATCAATCGGAAAGTACAAAGATGGCAATATATCTCCAAAGATCAAGCCACATCTTGCCCATAACCATCTCTACAAAATAAGGAAAGAAATCAAGATTGTTTCCCCCAAAAAAGGGAACGATATCTGGATGTTTATGGGGAGAGATATTGGATTGATGCACAAAATCGCAGCCATATCTATCACGCCCTAGAAATTTGAATATCAATCTCTGGGGTATGATGGGAGAAAGAGGTGAAGGGTTTGGTTATGATCACAATACCTACACTAATTTTAAGAATCTTAAGACTTATTTCTACATGTTATCTTTTAGTATTTGTGCCACATCGGTACCATTTCACGTTGACAGGATTTCCCGCTAAAGGAGCACGACGCTACGCTCAAGCCTGCGATGGCGAGCCAATTAGCCTCACTAACTCTACCACTCACGAAGGCTAGTCTGGTGGTCTTATCTACAAGGTTGATCATTTAAGACATTTTATATTATATTTTAAAGTGATCCATCCTATGCTTGGGCCTTGAGGAGAGACCTACCCAGAAGATACAGCTGGATCATTTCCACCACAATCTATACTAATAATACTACAAGCTAGACTAAACCACATATATATTCTCATTATGATAACATGAGGTCTACAAAAGTGCTATCACAGAAAGAAAACTACGGCTACCCACTCCTCCACTGCTACCGTACTCCACAGCTGCTATCCGTACACCAGCTCTGGCACCACTCTGTAAGAAAGTCTACTCGTGGGAAGAGTAGTGCCCCAAACGGGGTCAGTCCAAACCACTGACTAGCAAGTAAACCCTCGCTCTAATGGGGTGAGTGTGTGCGATGGTGTCTTTAAAATAAGATTTATTATAACAAGATCAAAGTGAGCGATAATATAGCTTAATAAAAAACAATCTGAGAGAAAAATGTTATGAACTACCACTCAGCTACTGGCTTTTCAACTCCCATCCAATATTTTATTCAACTCTTAATTGTAATATATTCAAAGGCCCGATATAATAGTTTGTAATAGTATATGCCATAGTACTAACCATGCGTCATATATAGTAGTAACACACTGTTTGATCGTTTACAATCATTTAGCAAGCACGGGTCTCAACAAGAGTGTTGCTTAACAACATTAAGAACTACGCCATACAATTCTAATTTCCCAATGCCAACCCAACATATTACAATAGTCTAATATTAATCATCATACGACTCATGGTTATGTTACACAATATACGAAGAATCCTTTACAAATATCACAAACTATGCATACAAAAATATAATTCGAAAATAACCTCAGAGCAAGTGAATACTTGCCTTAGTTATTGTGATATAAAATTCTTATTGTCCAATCCGCTCCACGTCCAACGGGTCGTCACGGTCAAGGTCTGACAAGTTGCACATTTCCATACATTACTAGTTACCTACTTAAAAAATACATCTATAGTGGGGTTCCGAAAAAGGTCAAGGGTTTGGTTTGTCATTCGCTCAAGATGCCCTCGGGTTTAGGTGTGGACACGATGGTTGTTACTGCAATGATTTAGCAAACCGCACGAGCTTGAGCTCGGATTGAAGACAACTATTACGCCTTACCCGGTCGAATCCCGGGATCGGCAAGGTTTGGCAAAAGGATATAGAGGTCATTATCACCGATCCTTAGGCACGTAAGTCGATGCGATTATTTTATGGCTCGATGGTACTGTGCAGAATGCTACAATGGCTTTATACACAAAACAAGATAGTGCAATACTAAGGATTGAATCCATGGCCAAAGCCGATTGACAATAACTGATGCACAACACCAGTTAGCAAGGCACGGTAATATAGTCTAGTATGGTCAAGACCATACCAACAATGAATTAAAATAATTTTTAATAAAATAACAAAGGAACTCCCGACCTTGAGGGATCGGGCTCGATGCCCTAAAAGGGTTCTCGACTCATGACAGGGCTTAAAGGATTTGGCTTTCATCAGGTGCACAGTCGGTGGCCGCGCCTGAGGCAAACAAGGGGGCAACACAAGGGTCGACTGGTCGGACCCACGATACCAAATAGGAAAAAGGAGATAAAGGGGTCGATGGAGGCTGGGCATCGCCGACTACATGGCCAACAACGTTTGCAGCGGGAACACAATAAGGCAAACAAGGGTTTTGGCCTACACCTGGTGGCTGGTGGTTGATTGGCATCATCTGTTGCCTGGTCATCGGCGGCCAAGCCGCTGGTAGTCATCACAGCGAGGCAAGTGAAACGAGGTGAGCGGGCCCACGGTGGTAGGGCAGGTGGTTGGGTGACCGGTTAGGTCTAGCCTGGCTGAGTCGGGCCTCGCCGGTGGCAAGGTCGATTGCCATGTTCGCCTCGAAGGCAAACCACAGGGTTAAGGGTTGGTGCTGGTCTTCAGCAGAACCACTGGAAAAGAGAGAAAGGGGAGAGGAGGGGCAGCTGACCTGGTCGATGGGGTCGTCGGACCCGGCTGCAGCTCCTACTCCGGCTACCGCACGCCACACACACAGCAAGAGGGAGAGAGAGATTGAAAGAGGGAAAGAGAGAGAGAGAGATTGGGGAGGGAAAGAGGGCAAGATCGGAGGGAGGAAAGAAAGGATCGGGCTGGGTTTTATAGGGTGAAAGGTGGGCGGCGGCCGGGCTTAGGGGTCAAGGGGGGGGGGGGGGGGGGGGCGGATGGGATAGAGGGGTCGGCAGTCGGCAGTGATGTTAAAAAAAGGGGGGGGGGGGCTATTGGGGATGGGGATCTGGTAGAGAGAGGAGAGAGATCCGAGAGAGAGAGTGAGAAATCAGGTGAGAGGGAGAGAGATCGGGATGGTTAGGGAGAGGGTGAGATGAGAGGGAGAGGGAGAGAGAGAGCTAGGTCAGGTTTGGGTCAGGTTCGGGTTCGGGTGGGATGAGAGGGAGAGGGAGAGGGAGAGAGAGAGAGAGAAGGGGGGGGGGGAAACGGGTTTGGGTTTTGGGTTGGGTTGGGTTTAGATTTAGTTTTTGTTTTTAATTTATTTTATTTATTTTTTTATTTTCCTATCTCTTAGTTCGTCAGCCCAACTTGCACACGAACCCACGTCATGTCATGACCCTCCGGTACGCGAACCTCGACGGGTCAGACAACTCACCACCATAGTGCCAATTAAATTTATTTTCAATGACCTATCTGTAGTGAAATCTAAGCACGCATCCTCAAAGCTAATTGAATTCTTTCCACCGTCGCCTTGCGACTCGGACCCACTGCCTGGTCCCACTCTAGTTCAACCAACAACATCAACAAACATTTATGCGGGATCAAGTCAAATATCCTAGCAATATAATAATAATAAAAGGACTAATCTGGTCTGCCCTAAGCAAAAAACAATCCTGGAGTCATGGGTATTACAATATCTCTCTCAACCTTCCCCCTTTCCCTATAAATAAAGGGGGTGGGGGAAGGTACCAGGGGTTAAACGAAGAGACGTGAAGGCTCTACAAAGGAGGTTCCCATGCTTGACGACCGACGACTTCGCGATGAACAAGAAGGCGCATCTCCAACGAAGCGGAGCCACCCATCAAAGTCCTCATCGATGCGAAGACCTTGTACACGAAAATGAAAGCTTCAACTCCTTGTACGAAGAAGAAAGCTTAGAGAAGAAGGCCCAGAGTCGTCTTACCCCATCGTCTCCAATGATCTTTATCAACTCCGAAGACGCCAAAAGCAAAAGCTAGAGGAGAAGATCGAAGCCGGCAACACCCCATCATCTTCAACAAAGGCGTCGACTCCTCATATGAAGAAGAAGATAGAAGAAGAAAGCACGAAACCGGTGCTACACCTCGCCGTCTTCATCAATAAAAGCAGACGCTACAACTGTCGCACTAAGATCGGTGCTACCACAGTCATCTTCATTAATAAAAACTGACGCTACAACCGTCGCACGGAGATTGGTGCTATACCCACCATCTTCAAAAGAAGCCTTAGACTCCGATCACGCCAAAAAATCCCAGAGAAGAATAAAATCCAAAGCCAATGCCACAATCATCGTTGCCAGAGTCCATCCTCACGAAGCCAGAAGAATAAAGAAGACTCAGATAAGTCACTATCACCCTTCAAGGAGAATATCAAGCCAAAGCTAAAGCAAAAGTCAATGCAAGAAGCTGAAGCAAAGCACCGATAAAGCCCACGCCAGAGCAATGCACATGCCAAATCCAAGCAACTACAACGGTAACGAGCAAAGCACCACACGTTCTAGCCGATATGACGTGAAGTCCAGAAGAACTAAAGCATCGCAAGTCTCTATCTGTCCACATTCAAGTGCAAGAATCAAAGTAAAGCAAAAGCCAGAGTCACGCCAAAGTCAAAGCTAAAGTCGATACTAGAAGTACGATCAACGATCAAGGATGATGAGATCTAGCAAGGGCTGAGGGAGACACAAAAACCGAGAAACAAAGCCAAAAATCCCCCTAGTTGAGAAAGCACGAAGCACATAAGGGACAAAAGCAACCGCAAAGACTCCTTAGCCTCTCAAGAAACCCTCACCCTATAAATATCTCTATCCTGGGCAACCCCTCCAGAGCTCTCGTAAAAAGTTACATGGAGATGCGGATCAAGGGACCCTCCAGAGGATCTCTCCCATAATCTACTGATCAAATCTTCGCTGCACCTAACTCACCGCCCCCGAGTCTCCAGGCCCCAGCCTTGTAATCTTCGTGTGTTTGTAATAAAGACGAGCTGAATTTTTTTTTTTTTTCGCGTATACAGATTTCTGGCACGCCCGGTGGAACTATCCTCTCCTTTCATCCATACATCTGAAGGAGTTGCCTCAAGTTTTGCCATGGCCGAGATGAACAATAATATATTTGTTCCAAGCCTATCACATATCGTCGAGTCTCTGCTACTCCGACACGATGATCTAAGGAAACCCGGAGGATGACACTCCCCCGATAGTACATGTTTACACTCGGTATACTCGAACTCTTACGGACATCTTCATGCCAGAAACTGTTATCGGAGATGCTCACCAAAGCACCGAGGAGACCTTGGTGTATGAAGAAACGAGCCTCGATACTGGAATCCATGTCAAGAAATTTAGTAGGGAGGACCAACCCCAACCCCGAGCCTATTCGGGTTCTCCAACAGGTCTTCTACCACCTTTGTAGGGACGAACGTCCATCATCAAGCAGAAACGAGCCGACACAACTACATCTCTTACGACGACATCAAGGATATAGGTATGTAACACTGAGACGACATGCGTCATCGTTCTCCGTCCGCTCTCCAACTTCAAATCATACAAATGGGTGAATACATGGTAGAAATCACTCGACTGATAAAGGAGAAGGACCATCACATCAATACTTTGCTCCAAAGGCTAAGTGCAAGGGATGCTTCAGGGACCAATAAAGCTCCTGCTTCTCCGGTAGCCGCCCCAGCACCGTCTTCAATTCTCGCTCCGGTAGAGGTTATCCCGATGATTATAATAGCTACTCTAGCACTTTCTTCGGCTCCCTTCAAGTGGAGGTCATCTCTCCAGTACCAGTTACGGTGGCTACAAAACCTTCAACGATGGCAATAATGATTGTCCAGTAGATATAGTCATTGGTGGCTGATATGGTGCACTCCCATGATAGTAGTCTTCCTCCAATCATAGTTGCCTACTTGAAGCCTTACACCGCAAGGATCCAGAAGCTATACTTTTCTACCGGGTTCCAGCCACCAAAGTTTCAGCACTTCGACAGGAAGGGCAATCTAAGGCAACACATTACCCACTTCGTCGAAACTTGCAACAATGCTGACACATACGACGATGAGATGGTAAAGCAGTTCATTCGCACCCACAAAGGTAACACTTTTGACTGGTACATTGATCTTCTTCTAGGATCCATTGACAGTTGGAAGCAGATGGAGAGGGAGTTCCTCAACCGCTTCTACAGCACCTAACGTATCGTCAGCATAATCGAGCTTACTGCTATTAAGCAAAGGAAGGATGAGCCGGTGATTGACTACATCGATCGCTGGAGGAACCTTGCGTTAAACTCGCAAGATCGCTTGTTTGAAGACTCGGCTATCGAGATGTGCACCCATGGCATGCATTAAGGCTTGCTTTATATCCTCAAAGGGATCAAGCCTCGGTCTTTCGAAGAACTTGCGACTCGGGCTCACGACATGGAACTCAGCCTAGCAAATCATAGAGACTCAAAGATCAAAGACTTCCTGCAGGTAGAGAAGAAGGACAAGCCACCGGCATCCAAACCAAAGCAAGACCTCTAAACCACTCAAGATCGGTGGCAAGTCGGACAAAGGCAAGGCTATCATAACACCTTCACAGTCTTAACGGCCACCAAGGATGACTATCAAGGAGCTTGAAGCAAATGAGTAGCCCTTCCCAGACTCAGAAGTCTCCTCCATGTTCGACCAGTTGCTGCAAGAGAAGATGATCAAGCTTCCTTCTTCAAAAAGACCAGAGCAAATGCTTCGTGTCGACGATTTGCTCTTTTGTAAGTACTATCAGTGGTTAGCCACCCTATTGAGAAGTGCTTCGTCTTCAAAGAAATAATCATGGCACTCACAAAGCAAGGGAAAATTGAAATCGACTTCGGAGATGTCACGTTAGCAAACATGACATCAATCACCTTCAGTTCCTTTCTACCGGTATTTGTCGCTGCACGACGAAGACGCACAAGCTACACATCAATCGCCAAAGGTCGATCGTGAAGTCAGCCACAACCAAAGCAGTCAGTTCCAAGACGACGACGGCATACTCCTGATCTCGCTAGGAATTAAGCACCATCGCCCAGGGGGACAACCGTTGCTCGCGTCAGCACCTCTCACGAGCAAAGCTACGTCTCAACATGCTCTCCAAGAAAGGTACGAGCAAGGAGATACAAAAGTCGGTTTGCTAGGCCAACCTTTAGGAAATTTCAACTACTATGTCATCTTCTCCAAGCCTTCGTCTGTCTTAATAGAGGAGATCAAGCCAATTTGCCGGGGGTCGAAGAATGAGCTTGTGGAGCCTCCGAAAAAGCAAATTCCTTTAGGCGAAGCCACGTTTCAACGTACTCTCCAAGAGAGGTACAAGCAAGGAGATCCCGAAATCAGCCTGTTAGGCCACCCATCGGGAAATTTTGACTACCATGTCCTTTACTCTAAGCCTTCCTCTACCTCGATAGAAAAGGTCAAGCCAACTGGTTAGGGATTGAAAGGTGAACCAGCAGAATCTCTAGAAAACTAAGTCTTTCCAATAGATGAAGAATCTCCAGTCATAGCTTTAAGCCCTCTGTTTAGCGAGGAAGAATCCACCAACGAAGATGCGTGGATCATGCTACCTCGGAGGCGAAAACCACGACAGGTGAGACGTCACAAGCTAGATCATATGACAAGAAAGCTCCCCGAATGAAGGACCTATAAGGAGAAAAACAAAGCTCTAGGAAAAAGGTGTTCAAATTGCCCCCATCAAATCCAGATGATCTCCTCCAGTAGAGTCCTCCAAAATCGGCAATGCTGCAAGAGTTCTTTCCCAATCAATTCCTCCCAGCCGATCAGCACCTCAATGTCTCCTGTTGCATAATCGAAGTCCATGAGATGCCGGGAGAGGAAGGCGAATTTGAGTCCTCTAAAGAAAGCAACTTTAACGACGAAGCGGACAACTCCGACAAAAAGGGCACCGCTTTCCACGATGAGGCAATCCTGCACTTGCCGCTCATAGAAGCATTGTACCTTCCAAAAAAGGCCCTCCTAGCAATGACCATGACCTTGACCGATCCGGACAACTACAAGAAGAAAATGAAGGTTGGTGAGAAACACAAAACTGGTTGCCTCCTATGAAACTACAATTATCTTCTTTGATGAAGACCTGCAACTCGGTACGTGATTATACAACCGTCCTGTTTATGTCTCAGGGTACATCAAGGAGAAGCTGGTGAATCTAATTCTGCTGAATTGTGGCTTCATCATCAACATCATACCCATCCAAATAATAAGGCAGCTCGGCATCACCACTGACCAGCTCTCACAAAGTCAGCTATGTTGGAAAAATTCTATGGTACAGACTCACAATGGAAGCGATTTGCCGGTCGAAAGACTGTGCGTGGTGCACGTCACATGATAAAACTTTCACGAAACTAATATGCATGCACATATGTGCACGAAAAACGAACACTCTAAGGTCAATCTAACAAATTGAATATCTAGCATGTATGCAATCCGAGACTATGCTAGATTATGAGTTAGAAATATGCATACCTTCTTGTAAATCTTTTAACTGTGGAGGATTGTCTTCTTTGTCGATGGAGACGAAAGAACTCCCACGAAGATGGACGATGATATGCGAGAAGATGAAGCCTTCTTCGTTCACCCGATCTTACACGTTGCATGGAATATCGCTATCGGAGCTTTGAGTGTCTTCGATGAACGACTCTTCTCCGTCTTCGATTCATTGTGCGAGGATGAAGTCTGAGGCCACATACGAGGGAGGAAACAAGAGAGAAGAGAGCTTGAAAGGGGGGGTTCGACAAGGGCTTTCTCCAAAAGAGAGGGGCTGGCCCCCCTTCCTTGTTCTTATATAGGGTCGGCCCTATGCATGCCCTAGAAGCTAGGGTCGACCCTATCCTCTCTCTCTTTTTTCCATATGAAGGCCGACCCTCTATGGAACTTAGAGGCCGGCCCCCCTATTGGTCAAACCCCCAAAACCGGCCCCCCCATTCTCCTTGAAGTTTGCAACTACAAACCCTAGAAACAAGGGGGGCCGGCCATGCCTTGTCCTCATATGAGGGGTCGGCCACCCTAGTCTGTGGTGGTGCCCTTGATTTCCCAAGGCACCCTTACACCTCTAGTTGGTTGCCCCTCGCATCAAAAACTTGCATGGTGTGACGACCAAAATTCAATAGCTAAGAGCCAAGGCTCTTGAGGCTGGGATGCCAAAATAGATAAGGTGAGGTGAGGTGAGGTATACAAGGCCATGAGTTAGCCCCATATCGCTTGGAGAGAAGGAGATTTTGAGCTACTTATATAATTTCCCCTCCCAAATATAAAAGACACATTTTAAAATCGTGCGTTGTTACGAAATTCATAAGAACTCAGTAGTTAAGCGTGCTCGGGCGAAAACAGTACTAAGATGGGTGACCTCCCTGGGAAGTTCTCATGTCGGCACAGGCAAAGTGGACAACATCTTGTATTTAGGGTAGATGTTACACATGGCGCGCCCGAGTGAATTATGACTAGTGCTTTTACTATTACTGGGGTGCCCTCAGTAAACACCTAGGGTGCCTCTAGTAAAGTCATATGGTCAACTCGCAACACGTACCGGTGCATCCACCCATATTACAAACATCAGTATGGTTAGGTTATGCCCTAGTGTGTCTCCGCACTATTCCATATTTACATCCTAGTGCACACACGAGCATACGCAACTACTGTAAACTGGTGCAAAGCACACACAGAGCGTATTTCCTTTGGACTAAATAATTCGCCTCATGAATCGAGGAGATGGTTCGAGAGCCATGTAAAGTGTGGATAAGGTGGAACCTTAGAGATCAGGGTTCATAACTTCCAACTCGGACTCGGTCAACACACTACACGAGTGTACCATCGACCCTCTGAGTCTGAGTTAACCTATGTAGCCACTTAGAGTGCGACACAGACTGCACTCTATTTACCCCGGACTTATTATGTTCTTTATCGTATACCCCTGCTCTCTACTTAGTAATGGTAAACATGTTGCCCCTCCACTTGGTGCTATAAGTCGACTCGAGTGGTAGAGAACATCGTCAGACTCGAGTGCTCAAATGACTTGGTTCCTTCAAGGTTGTACATATGTTATACCCACTGATTACCCCATCGAGTAATCGAACCCGGTCAACAGTCCAACTGATGACCACCAGGCTTGGGCTTGGTACAACGAAAGTCAGACTAGGGAACACACCTCCTGTTAAGGATGTGGATGACCTATAGGAGTGGCATGCTAATGCGACGCCAGCCGGGTAACCCAACGCACCGTGATTTTGGATCACATAACTGGATCTTCACACATTGATGTACCAAAGCACCATACAGCTGGTTAGCCAATCGGTCATGGTTCCTTAGGGTTTAGGACCATTTTACCCTAAACAGAAACACGGCTTAGTGCACCAGCGTCTGCCCACTGATTTGTACACTTTATTGGTTCTGTTCAGCCACAGACATTGTGCCTGGTGATGACCATGGTGAAAACTCCCCATGCACTATTATTGCTAACAGTTTGTCATAATGAGGCGACCAACCTGATCATAGCTGTGAACTAATTTAGGTTACGTATGACCTATTTACTTAGTCTTCAACTCAGTGAACTACCATGTAACCATGGTTCTCTGTTTTGACAAGAACATATAATTATATTACGTACTAACATGCATCTTATATAATAATATCCATTATTTATTATTAGATCAAAACTCAAAGTTTTACAAGCTTAGAACACACCAATTCTAACAATATCCCACTTGGTCTAGCTTAGCAACACGGTTTTGACTCCCATCATATCCACATATCGCTCGAATGCCTTGGTAGGTATCGCCTTTGTGAAAAGATCAGCAACATTATCTATAGATGTAATCTGTGTCACTGCTACTCGCTCTTTCTTTTGAAACTGTCGAATCAAGTGGAACTTGCGCTTGATGTGTTTCCCCTTCTGGTGGTGCCTTGGCTCCTTGGCTTATGTAACCGTTTTACTATTATCGCAATAAAAGCACAATAGGTAACTGGGCCTCTGGTACATACCCCAAGTCCATAAGGAATTTTTTAAGCCAAACCGTCTCCTTGGCTGCCTCGCTCGCTACAACGTACTCAGCCTCTGTGGTAGAGTCCGCAATGCATTTCTGCTTCACACTCTACCAACTAACCGTTGTTCCACCTAACATTAATACAAATCCTGATGTCGATTTTCTGGATTCCAAATCTAATATAAAGTCAAAGTCTGTGTATCCAATCAGCGTCAGTTCCTGTGCAGTATAAACCAACTCATAGTCCCTCGTCCGATGAAGGTACTTGAGTATACACTTCATAGCTGTCTAGTGAGCTGGACCCGGATTCAATTGAAACTAACCCATCATGCCTACTGCAAAACAGATGTCTGGCCTTGTATAATATATAGCATATATTAGGCTACCTACTGCCAAGTATAAGGTACCTTTTGCATTTCTGCTCTCTCCTCAGGTGTTATAGGACATTGATCTTTAGACAGTTTCATGCCATGTCTGAATGACAGAAAACCCTTCTTGGAGTTTTGCATATCAAATCTGGCCATAACCTTATTTATGTACGTGGCTTGTGACAAAGAGAGAACTCTATTCTGACGATCTTGTATTACTTTGATCTCCAAAATGTAACTCACTTTACCTAGGTCTTTCATATCGAACTGTGTTGACAACCAGACCTTTACCATTGATAATATTCCCACAACATTCCCAATGAATAGAATATCGTCTATGTAAAGTATCAAATATACCAATATAATTTTATCACTCCTTTTTTACACACACGGTTCATCCTTGTTTTGAGTAAATCCATACGACTGGACCGCTTGATTAAAACAAATATTTCAATTTCTACATGCTTGCTTTAGTCCATAAATGGACTCCTGCAGCTTGCAAACTAGATGTTCCTGACCCTTTGACTCAAAACTTGGTGGCTGCATCATATATATGTCTTCTTCCATATCCCCATTAAGGAATACTGTGTTGATATCTATTTGCTAGATCTCCCAGTTGTAATGGGCTGCAATGGATAGAAGGATCCGAATAGACTTTATCATAACTACCGGGGAGAAGGTTTTGTCAAAGTCGATCCCTTTTCTCTAGGTATAACCCTTGGCAACCAATCTAACTTTATAATTCTCAACGGAACCATCAAATCCTCTCTTCTTTTTATACACCTACTTACACTCAATAGGTTTAATATTGGATGATGGTGTAACAAGAATCCAGACAGTGTTATGGGACAATGATATGATTTCTGTCTCCATGGCTTTTTGCCAGTCATAGCTGTCAAAAGCTTCCACTGCCTCTTCGTAGCTTAGTGGATCATACTTCTGACCCTCTGGATTAACCAACAAGGTTTCTCTATAGTTTCTGTCAGGAGCTTTAATGTTTCTCCCACTGCGACGAGGTGGTGGTGATGGTATAGAGTGACTAGGTGTTACAGTGTCTGGTGCATTAATGTTTGAAGTGTCAGCTTTCATTATGCTTTTGGATGCGCACTCTCTACCAGTACCCAGTAGTTCATCCAGGACTACCTTACTAGTAGGCTTGTGGTTCATAATAATCCCGTTCTAGGAAATAGGTATTCATGGAAACGATTACCTTTTTATCCTTAGGATTATAAAATAGTCCACCTTTGGTCTCCTTAGAATACCCTACAAACAAACATACTTTGAACTTCAACTTCATCTTATCCCTCTTGTCCTTTCGCACATGTGCAGGATATCCCCATATTCTGAAATACTATAGTCTTGGTTTGTTTCTCGACCACAGCTATCTAGGGGTCTGAGACACTGACTTGGATGGAATATGGTTCAAAATATACACTGCCGTCTGTAGAGCATATCCCTAAAAGGTTGTTGATAAACTATCATAACTCATAATGCTGCAAACCATGTCTAACAGGATTCAATTCTTTCTTTCAGAAACTTCATTCTGTTATGGGGTGCCTGGAGCAGTTAACTGGGATGTGATCTCGTACTCCACCAAATACCCACGGAACTCGTCAGATAAGTATTCACCACCTTGATCCGATCGAAGGGTTTTTATACATTTGTCAGTCTGCTTTTCTACTTCAGCCCTGAATTCTTTGAACATATCAAAGGATTCCGACTTCCGATGCATTAGGTAAATATAACCATAGCTTGAGTAATCATCAATGAAAATGATGAAGTACTCATGGCTTCTTATCGTCTTGATGCTCATGGGTTCATATACATCTGTATTAGATTAACTCCAATACCTTAGTGGCTCTTACTACCTTGCCTTTAAAGGTTCTCTTGGTTATTTTGCCTTCCAGGCAGGATTCGTAGGTGGAAAGGGTCTCTGAGGGATCTGTTTCCAGAAGCCTGGCCTTTACCATTCTATGGATTCTGTCTAAGGCAATATGCCCAAGATGTAAATGCCACAATTGGGTTAAATTTTTCGAAGGGTTTTTACGTTTAGATGAATTAACATAAAATAATGATATCATTGTGTTTTCTCTTTCAAAAATAGGATTGACAATATAGAGATTATTCTGAACCATTTCTCTTAATATAAAAGTTCTATTCAGTTTAACCGATACACCAGAAGCATCAAAATAAACTAAATAACCTTCATTAACCAAAAAGGAAATAGAAATCAAGTTTCGTCTCAAAGACGGTACATAAAAGACAGCTCTAAGTGTCATTATCTTATTATTTGAAAAACTGAAAGTAACATCTCTAATGGCTTCAGTAGCTGGCACAGTTTCAGTTCCCATGCTCAAGGTCACCTCTCCATCAGGTAATCTTTTGCTTTCTCGAAACCTCTGAAGAGAGTTATAGGCATGGTTAGTGGATCCAGAATCCATAATCCAATTAGCAAAAGAACTGTTACTTGAAAGAAATGATTTAATAACTAAGTTATGAATTACCTTTTCCAGCATTCTGAGGCTTCTTGCAGTCCTTCTTCCAATAGCCCTTCTCTTCACACTGGAAGCACTTGGTGCCTGGTTTATTTGAATCACCAGATCCAGAGGTCCCCATAGAGTTCTGTATAGGTGCTGACTTAGGTTTCTTCTTGTGTTTCTTCCTCTGAGGCTTCTTACTTGACTTCTTGAAGGATCTGCGTTGCACGTGAAGTGCTTCGCCCTTCTACTTGAAGCCATCCTCAGCTGCTTGGAGAGCTCCTAGAAGTTCCATATTTGTTATTGCCAACTTGTTCAGATTAAAGTTGGTGACAAAGCCTTCAAAGGCTCCAGATAGAAACGAGAGGTAGATGTCCGTCATCACCTCACCATCTAGCACAATGTCCTTGGATGCTAGTTCGTTCTGGAACCTAAAAATTTTCATCATGTGTTTCCGAACTTGCATTCCTTTGGACATCTTAGTGCCAGCTTGATGGTGAGATATCGCGTAACGTGATTATGTCCTTCAAATATCTCCTTCAGGTACAATATCATATCAGAAGCATCGGGCATATACTCGACCTGCTTCTATAGAGTTGCCTACAAGGATGCTATTATATAGCACTTACATATTTCATTAGATTCCTTCCAATAAGTAAACACTTTTAACTATGCCTTTATGGCATTGGGTCCTGGTAAGTCTGGCTCAGGGTCATTAAGGACTGTCATGTGTTTGCCAATCCTTAAGACCAAGTAATAATTGCGCTTCCAGTCCTCATAGTTGGGACCGGTAAGTTTATGATCATTTAGGATAGCGAACAGGGGGTCTAACTTGGTCATTTGAAAAACAAAGGATTGAATGATGAGAATGCATGAAACCTTATTTTATAGATTTTTAAAACAAGCTAATTATATCCAAATATCAGTGCTACCCTCAAGCGAAGACATCTCTATGGATTAATTAACCATGTGTGTAAGATCTCAGAATTGGATACATTCATGGGCGGATCCATGAGTTGGCTCGGCCGGGCTTTAGCCCGGCCGAGATTTGAGAAAGTCCAAGCCCGGCCGAGATTTGAGAAAGTCCATATAACCCCAGCTCAGTCCAGCCCTCCTCCACTCACAGCTAGTCAGGCCCAGTCCACAGCCCGCCATAAAAAAAAAGATTTATTTTGACTTTGCCCCCCAATTTTTGCCTTTAATTAGACTTTACCCCCCATATTTTCATTAATTAAACTTTACCCCCCAAAACTAATCAGCTCACCCCCCAAAACTTTATTTCTTTCCCGTAAGGTCACCCTTTCTCTTAGATGGTGGGCTGATGGAACAGTTAGTTTTGGGGGGTAAAGTCTAATTAATGAAATACGGGCGGTAAAGTCTAATTCAAGGCAAAATTTGGGGGGCAAAGTCAAAATAACCCAAAAAAAAGAAGAAAAAAAACACTGTAGCAGTGGTGCCCCTTGTCTTTTTGTCAAGAGGCCATATCAAAAATCCTTAACGGATCTCTCTCTCTCTCTCTCTTTGTGTGTGTGTGTGTGGTGGCAAAGAGGAGGCGCAATGGATGTGGAGACCGGACAACCAAAGCGAGGAGGGGCAGCCGACGACGACTTGGTGGACCTGGTGCATAGTGGTGTTGCTCGACGGCGTCAGTGCTGCTCAGAGAGAATCCCCAAGTAAAATGGACGTTTTTGTATGAAACCTTTGGCAGCTCATCATTTTAATTGCTAAATTAAGGGAAACAGAAAGTGAACACAAGAAGAAATAATAAATGGAATCCATTTTTTCAAATACAATTATGCATAACATTTTGTTGCCTTAAGATCTTTCGAGCCTAATATCTCATTAACTTATTATACTCGTATCGTTGATGTTCACTTAAAAAATTTTGCTCATTATTTTTTTACTGTATATAGTAAATACTTCATTGTTAAAAAAATTAGTTTAGTTTCAGCCCAGTCCAAAAAAAATTTCTAGCTACGCCCCTGGATACACTCACCCTAAGGGGCATCGTCTAGCGTCATCCGCTTACATAGGACTTTTCCTTGACCTAATCCAAATCTGCCAACTAAGGGCTTTGATAGACCATGGTTATCTTTTGGCCAGTGCCATATGATCTCCATGCAAAGCAACAGAAGCCTTACATGCACTTTGGATGCTTTCCTACAAGCCTAGCTAATTACGACACGGGTGTTCATGTGGCCCCAACTAGGGTGAGATAAAAAGCCCTTCTCTCCTCACCCCGTAATCATCATATCACTAGGGAGATCATTAAGTGATTTGGCATGGAATGACACAACCCCTACCGTAGCTGTAATACCTGGTACTTTTTTGTTTAACTTTCGCTAAGGACAACTCAGTCCATCCTTTTATTTTTTTTATTTTAATATTTCTAGAGTAATTTAAATTGACTATTGTTACCTTTGTTGCATAAATGTTTTGATAATACATATTATTGGTTAAATTGAGTGGGACCGGACCATGGGTCCTGGGTCTGAGTTGCGAGGCGATAGGAACAATGCTGGTAGTTATGGATCTACATGTGTGGTTGTATCAATGCGCGGAGCGCATAATTTAAGTGATGAAATGGTTTGACTTAGAAAGTTGCTAGTCTATTAAACTCGGTATGACTCACGACGTAAGACTGATGTGGGGTGAGTCCCCCAATTGATTTGGCTTAGGGTGCGAGCAACCCATGGTAATTATAATATATTCCTTTTTGACTAGTATTGGTAGTGGATCAGATCTTGTGGTTATTAGGATAAAGAGGATTTCTATTTTGAACCTTAGGTTAGCTCTCATTCGGTTTCCAAATCAAATCCATGTGGATTCAGGCCTCATATGCAACGAAATCAACGTCGTCTCAGCGAATCTGGCCCATTAGAAGAGATCACTCTAAAGCCCTCTAAATCCCCGGCCACTTGATCTTCATCGGAGGAATCTAGCTTATGGATCTCAAGAGATCCCTCGTACCCGAACCTCCCCCAAACCGATTGACCATCCGATCGTTATCGGATCACCCACCCCAACTCTCATATCTCTCTCCCCCTCTCATCCTTATCTCTTGGATCCCTCTCTACCCAACCCGATCTCTCTCTCTCTCTATCTCCCGATCCCCTCTATCCCTCACCCGATCTCCCCCGATCCTACCCCCCTTCCATCTCGGCAACCTCGCGCGCCTCTTCGATTCCCTTCTATCTCTTCCGAAATCCCATAGCCCTTCCCCCTATAAAGAAACCCTAAACCCGACCCCGAGACCCGACCCCTCCATCTATCACCTATTTCTCCCACTCTAATATCTTATCTCCCTTCCGACCTCCCCACCTCTTTCCCCCTGTGGTCTGTGTGCACGTCCGCCAAAGCGCAGCCAGCCGGAGGAGGAGCCGCAGCCGGAGCCGGAGCCGAGCTCCCCTGCACCAGGTCGGTCGCCTCCCCTCCTTTTCCCCTGTTTTTCCTGTTGTTCTGTAAAGTCCAACCGAAGCCCCTTGCTGCCTTGTTTCCTACGTCGTGTCCACGATCATCGATAGTATGGCCGGAGGCTATACAACCGACATCATTAGGGCACGACCACCCTCGATTGGGCACCACCTACCGCGCTGACCCCACTTGTACTTTTCTTTGCCGTTTGCAGTCGTTGGTTTTTGGCCAACGATGAGGCAGCCTGGTGGGAGTCGATAACCATCCATTAGCCACCAGTGTCAACAAAACCGACCTCCTATTACGGCATCGATCCAGCACCCAACCATTAGAGCCCCTACCATGAGCCGAGAACCCTTCAGAGTCGTCGATTTTGATTTATCTAATAGTCTGTTTCAACGGTAATTTTATCTATGATGGTTAAATCCCGATCCGTTGCCAATACGATTCTGGCCTTGCTAGGTCGAGCCATGCAAGCCACCTCGGGGCATCGATGATCGTTGATAGGCATTTTTGACCGCGAGTCAACCTCTAGTATTGCCCCTTTTTGTTTTGTGTGTGAAGCCATCATGCCTTTTTACATGCGGTATCATCCTATTGCCAAGTCGGTTTTATTGATTATCGTACCTAAGGATCAGAATTAGTGGTTTCTACAACCCTTGCATGCCAATGATACCAATCCCAAAAATAGATTGGGCGAGACACATTTTTTATCGCCGACCCGAGCGTCGGCTCGGTGAGGCTTAACAATTTGTCTTTGCAACCAAACCGTATCCGCACCCAAGCCTGAGGTCCTATCGGGCGGAATGAAGAATCGAACCCAACCTTGACCTAAAATCACACCTTGGTAGTAAGGCCGAAGGCTCTTCGGAGCACAAGACACATTAGTAGTAGCACCCGACACGGATGCGACCGTTTAGACGGAATAGTACAGTTGAGCCATAATACGACCCTCAGCATCGGCAATGCTAACCGATTGAGATTACACCATTAGGGGCATCGTTTTGCGTGCCAGTAGACCGACGTCCGATGACGTGTAAATTCCTTCCACTCCGCCAACTAGGGCCTAAACCAGTGATAATTAGTAGCATTCAATAATCATAGGGTGTTGTGTGAATTTGGCAGTACGTAACCGGGACGATCTAGCCATAGACGGAGCGCAGATGGATCAAGAGCAGTTAACGGGAGTTTGTGCTCGATCGAGAACCATGTGACATCTACTTTCTTTGCATGGTCTTAATAGTGGGAAATGAGAACAACTAAGGGTAGGTGTCTATAGTGCTACGGGTCCTGCTAGACATCATTGCATATGGTTGAGTGGACCCCGCCTTGCATGTGGAGTTGCGAGTCCAGCGATGCATGCTTAAAAAGTTAATAATTTAATATAATTAATCTATTGTTTGCATAGACACTATAGATAGGCACTCCCTTAAAATAAATAAATAAATAATTAAATAATTATCGGGGCCCACCCTCCTAAGAGGAGTGTGGCAACCCTAATACACGGGTAACCGGGCATGAGTAGCTTATTATGTTTAATGTGATAATGGGTTGTGAGCACAGTGCAGAATTTGGGGTAAATCGCTAAAAATAATGAAATACGATAATTATGTGGTTATATTAATGTTTGATAATCTACCTGGTTAGAGGGTAAGGACCCCATGCGCGCAAGGGCCGTGAACCACCTTGCGTGTACAATCGAAGATAAGTAGGTTAAGGGTCACGGGCAAGAGTTGTGCTAAAGCTAATAGGAGGTGCCCTTGAGTAGAGATTGACCTAACAACCCTGTCCTGGGGAGTTGAAGTCCCTATAGTAAATCAAGTTGGGCGGTAGTGCTCCACCGTGAAAAATGAAAAACCCCTTATGATCATCTGGGTAATTAGTGCATGGTGTTGGTGGATGCACGGCGAGAGAGTTAGCCCTTTACATCGAAATAAAAGGCCCGATAATAATGCCCGACCGGGGGCAGGATGAACAAAATATCCGGGGTTCACTTTAGAATAAATGATTACTGAATTGTTATTTAAGCATTGTAGAATATTGAATGGACTGTGTGTTAGATAACCTAGTGACAGTAGGAATTGCATGTGAATATAGACTACTGGTAGGTTTAGCTCATCTTTCTGTAAACTTCATTAATACTAGGATTGCAAATGTATTTTAATTCAATTAAACATATTGTCTCACATTATTAAAGGATATTAAGATGTCAATAGCCATTAATTTGGCTAATCTCCTAATTTCTTATTGGGGGTTACTCTTTTCCACCAGTAGACTCTTCTACAGGTTCAGAGACTCAGAAGTAGCGGTAGTAGTCAAGAGGCGTAGTTGGAGTCTTAGCTTGTCTTTTCTTTTTAGTATGTCGATTTTAGTAGTGGTTCTTTTTCATTTGATGTAATTGACCTTGATTGGAATAAGAGTTTATAAGTTCTTTAATATAGTTTAGTACTTTGTGATCAGGAGTGGTGATAATACAGTTGAACTTTCTTGGGTCACAATAAAATATAAGAAAAAGAATTAACCTAATTGACTAGCCCAGTAGATAGGACCTCTAAACCAGTGTACCGAGTGCTAGGGAGCGGGTGAGATTCTTGGCTTGCCGTCGGAGGCTTGAGCCTCGTTCTCCTTTAGAGGGTCTTCTGTCGATATGTAGTGACACCGTTGGGTCACACATACTGAGAGGATAACCCTCTTGAAAGTCGAGCATGACTTAACATTTCTCCATGTTGACAAATTTTATTTTTCTCTGTTTTCTAAAATAAATAAAAAATATCTTTTATAAAAAATTAAGTTTTAAAATATCCTATCATGTTTCTCCTCCTTCTGTCATTTCCATATGTGCGAGCATAGAAGAAGCCTGGTAAGAACCTCAATTGGCATAGTTAAGTGACCAGACCTAAAACCTTCTTTTTCTCACCTCACACCCCAGGAATCGGTCTTCAGATTTTTGGGGCGTGACAGCTGGTATCAGATCGTAGGGATATATTCCTAGGGGTTAGTTTCTAGGATTAGGAGTCTAAGTCTAGTGTCTAAATAGTTGGTTAGTGGATGGTTAACGATAGGACTATCTTTTCATTTTAGGTGGTAAGTACTAAAAGCGGTTGCAAGGTATGTTCTTAGTCATTTTAGGTATATGAGTTTGTCGTAGGTTCTACTTTATCTTTTCGGAGCATAGAGATAGATTCCTAGGTTGGTATCCTTGTATTTAGACATAAGATGTTGATGTGTGTACTTAGATGTTTTATTTGATGCTTGTAATTCCTAGAATAAGGTCTTTACTGAGTAAAATGGAGATTGGATCATTGTTTGCTTCTGTGTGACTTTGGTTGATATATCACTCCTGGCTTATGTATTATATTCTCGGGAGTTCTGAGTCATTCTAATAGTGGTAACTATTAGAGTGTTTTTAAGTTTTTCTCTCTATGTGTACGATAGATTCAAGAGATTGGTTACAAAATAATTGAATGTGTGGTTCTATGTTTCCTTGCCTAGTGTTGTTTATTCTTAGATTTTCTTAGCATCTTGATGTTTTCCTGTGTTAGATTAATAGCGTGTTATTCGTGGATGTCTTCCCTTAAGTTGTGGTGTCAACTAAGAAAGTCTATTGTGTAGATACAAGCTTGTGTTTTTCTCTATTCGCCTTCTTTGGATTATTAGGATTTATGTAAGTATTTTTGATTGAAAGATGATCTTGACGTGATGCTCTACTATAGATTTCTATCGTGGGATATATTATATGCCTTCGTCCCACCTTTCATTCCTCTTGATCATCAGTCCTTGGCTCTAATTACCAAATATGTCTGTCAGTGATCTTTCAGCCTTCGATTAGTTCATGTGTCATTTTGTAGTATTAGTTAGCAGCTTCTACGAGTATAGGGTTCATGATTTTTCCCTGGACTTTCTTTTCAGCTGTCGTGGTTCGAGATTGTAGTTTTGACCGTAGGATAATTCTTGGTTGGTGTTTTGGTGTCTTCTTTTGAAGAGTTTCGTAGGCTATCATCTTATCTTTCGATCGTCCCATGGTCAGTCAAGTAATGTTATCCATCAATATTTCTTCGTAAATCCTAGCATGTTTATTTATTCTAACCAGTTTCGGGGTGCATCTGTCTGCACACAACTATCTTATAACTTGAGCAGTCATCTTCTGTATTGTTGGACTATTCTCGTTTCTTGTCAGTAGTTCCGATCTATTTCAGATTGTTCTAGTTCTTGAAAATCATTTTGACCTCACATCAACTATTCTTTGTTTATTTGGTTTTAAGTTTTGCTGCATTTGGTGTTATTATACTGAATAACTTTTGATTCGCATTGGTTCCATAATTTGGTAATTCTGATATACGTCATAGTTTGTTCTAGCACACCATGTTTCTAACTTTTCTAGTTTTTCATAGCTTGCTCTGGCTCTGGGTTGTTTCCCAGCTTAACCTTGCTAATTCTAAGTCAGTTGTAATTTCTTATTTCTCTTTGGTCATCTAGTTCTCGTAGTGTTGGACGTTTCCTTGAGAAGGTAGTTCCTCCTTGACTTGTTTTTATCTTTGTTTAGGTTGTGTGATAGTTTCGCTTCGTTTCAGTACGTTTTGAACTAGTTCTAGTTGTCCTTAGTATCTATGAGTTTCCTTTTGGCTTTTTTGTGGGCCGTTCATGGATTGTCTCGGTTTGAATCGTTATTTGCCTGGTAGTACTGACCCCCTTCGATTTGTTTTATGTTATTCTCAGTTTTGGCCTAATTCTCTTAGATAATTCTGTTGACTCTTGATTTTTTTTTAGATTGTTCAATTTTTCGTGATTATCTTTCTCCTTGAGTCATTCTAATCGTTCTGGTTTGACAGTTTTGGCTCTCTTATGCCTTACGAGGAGTTTAACTTTACTTATGAATTTTTCTCTCGATTTCAATGTTGCTAGATTGCCATGGTGAGTGTCCAAAGCTAGTTTAGGAACTAGTCGACAAGTGTCGTTTTCGTGGTTATGTTACTCATAACTAACTTGTCGGTTATTGTTCAGTTGTATCTAAGTTTCGATTTAGAATCGATCCTCAAGTTTTGGAGTGAGCTAATGATATGATGATTAATTGCCAGAATAAAGTTATCTAGCGTGGAACCAACTGAGATATATCTTAGAATACTTGGTGTTCAGTCCCATGAGCAATGTGGTAGTTTGTGATTAGGTATGATTATTTCTACTTGAATGTCCTTGTGCATCAGTATTCCTACTCGTTGCTTCCCCTTTTTCTTTGTATAGTTCGTGGTACAGTTTGTTGTTCCCTTGTTCGGTGTTAGCATCTCTTTGTACAGGCAAACTAGTACGTTTGCAAATTTGACTCATATTCATAGAATTGCTATTCTCTTAGCAGAGTAGTACAGTGGTAGTTCAGTTAGTGTAAGTATTGTGCCTATAAAAATCTTATAGGATTTTAGTCTAGTTAGTCGTACTAGTTGAGCCATCTCTTTTGTCAAATCATTTTGGAATGTATACTTAAATATATGTGTATGGGCACATATGTGTAATATATATTCCTATGATTGTAATGTCGATGTCGAAAGTATAAAATTATATATGGGTATATAGGCACTCATATACGTGTATATACCTTTTATATCGGCACTGACAATAGAATGCATTCTATGTTTATAAATCTATGAGTTTTGATAGTTACCCTACCGAGGGGGACACCCCTCGACAGTACTAATAAGAGGGATGCCCCTTATCTAGGTAGGGTCAAAGATCAAAACTCATGATTATGGTTTAGTCTGTAATAATTAGAATGGAAATGGAAACCAAAACTCGTATTTGCGATGCGAGAATTTGGAGGTTTATTTCTATCCTAATAATTATAAGATTAGATTCGTTATTAGGTTAGTCGAGAGTGTAAAATTGTGAGCGGTAGAAGATTAGAGTTTTTCTTTGGTAAGTTTTGATGCAATGACTTGGCCTTTTGGTTGACAATGTTCTGAGGATTTTCGTACTTGCCATAGTTAATATTCTATCTTTCTAGTCTTGCTTTGATTTGGTAGTAGATGTTGGTAGAATTTTATCCTCGGGTTAGTAGTTGAATTTTTGGGACAAATTTTTTAATAAAGTGGGTAGGATGTAATACCCGGTATTTTTTTCTTTCACTTTCGCAAAGGGCAACTCAGTCTATCCTTTTATTTTTTTTATTTTAATATTGCTAGAATAATTTAAATTGATTATTGTTACTTTTGTTGCATAAATGTTTTGATGATACATGTTGTTGGTTGAATTGAGTGGGACCGGACAGTGGGTCCCGGGTCCGAGTCGCGAGGCGACAGGAACAATGCTGGTGGTTATGGCTCTACGTGTGTGGTTGTATCAGTGCGTGGAGTGCATAATTTAAGTGATGAAATGGTTTAGCTTAGAAAGTTGCTAGTCTGTTAAATTCAGCATGACTCACGACGTAAGACAGATGTGGGGTGAGTCCCCCAATTGATTTGGCTTAGGGTGCGAGCCACCCGTGGTAATTATAATATATTCCTTTTTGACTAGTATTGGTAGTAGATCAGATCTTGTGGTTATTAGGATGAAGAGGATTTCTATTTTGAATCTTAGGTTAGCTCTCATTCGGTTTCCAAATAAAATCCATGTGGGTTCGAACCCCATATGCAACGAGATCAACCTTGTCTCAGCGAATCTGTCCCATTAGAAGAGATCACCCTAAAGCCCTTTAAATTCCCAGCCACTTGATCTTCATCGAAGGAATCCAGCTTATGGATCTTAAGATATCCCTCGTACCCAAACCTCCCCCAAACCGATTGACCATCCGATCGAGATCGGATCACCCACCCCATCTCGCAGATCTCTCTCCCCCTCTCATTCCTATCTCTCGGATCTCTCTCTACCCGACCCGATCTCTCTCTATCTCCCGATCCCCTCTATCCCTTACCCGATCTCCCCCGATCCTTCCCCCCTTCCATCTCGACAACCCCTCGCGCCTCTTCGGTTCCCCTCCATCTCTTTCGAAATCCTACAGCCCTTCCCCCTATAAAGAAACCCTAAACCCGATCCCGACCCCGCGACCCCTTTATATATCCCCGATCTATCTCGCTCTGATCTTTTATCTCCCTTCCGACCTCCCCATCGCTTTCCCCCTGTGGTCTTTGTGCACCGCCGGAGCGCAGCCAGCCGGAGGAGGAGCCACGGCCAGAGCCGATCCCCCCTGCACCAGGTCGGCAATCTCCCCTCCTTTTCCCCTATTTTTCCTGTTGTTCTGTAAAGACCAACCGAAGCCCCTTGCTGCCTTATTTCCTACGTTGTGTCCATGGTCATCGACCATGTGGCCGATGACTCTATAACCGATGCCGATAGAGCTCGACCAGCCTCGATCGGGCACCACCTGCCGCACTGACCCTGTTTGTACTTTTCTTTGCCATTTACAGTAGTTGGTTTTTGCCAATGATGAGGTAGCTTGGTGGGAGTCGATAACCATCCATTGGCCACCAGCATCGACGAACCCCGACCTCTTATTACGGTGTCGATCCGGCACCCAGTCATTAGAGCCCCTACCACGAGCCGAGAACCCTTCAGAGTCGCCGATTTTGATCTATCTAGTAGTCTGTTTCAGCTGTAATTTTATCTATGATGGTTAAATCCCGATCCGTTGCTAATACGATTTCGACCTTGCTAGGTCGAGACATGCAAGCCAACTTGGGGCATCGATGATCGTCGATAGGCCTTTTTGACCGCAAGTCAACCTCTAGCATTGCCCTTTTTGTTTTTTGTGTGAAGCCATCGTGCCTTTTTACATGCGGCATCATCGTATTGCCAAGTCGGTTTTATTGATTATCGTGCCTAAGGATCAGAATTAGTGGTTTCTACAACCCTTGCATGCCAATGTTACCAATCTTGAAAATCGATCGGGCGAGACACATTTCTTATCACTAACCCGAGCGTCGGCTCGATGAGGTTTAACAATTTGTCTTTGCAACCCAACTGTATCCACACGTAAGCCCGAGGTCTTATCGGGCGGAATGATGGATCGAACCGGACCTTGACCTGAACTCACACCTTGGTAGTAAGGCCGAAGGCTCTTCGGAGCACAAGGCACGTTAGTAGTAGCGCCCAATGCGGATGCGATCATTTAGAAGGAATAGTACAGTTGAGCCGTAGTACGACCCTTGGCATCGGTAATGCTGACCAATTGAGATTACACCATTATGGGCATCATTTTATGTGCCAGTAGACCAGCGTCCGATGACGTATAAATTCCTATGACTCGGCCAACCAGGGCCTAAACTAGCGATAATTGTAGTACTCAATAATCATAGACCATTGTGCGAATTTGGCAGTGCTTAACCGGGACGATTCAGCCATAGACGGAGTGGAGACTGATCAAGAGCAGTTAACAGGAGTTTGTGCTCGATCGAGAACCAGGTGACATCTACTTTCTTTACGTGGTCTTTAATAGTGGGGAATAAGAACAACTAAGGGTAGGTGTCTATAGCGCTGTATGCGGGTTCCGCTGGACATCATCGCATATGGTCGAGTGGACCTCGCCTTGCATGCGGAGTCGCGAGTCCGACGATGCATGCTTAAAAAGTTAATAATTTTATAAAAATTAATATATTATTTGCATGGACACCATAGATAGTCACTCCCTTAAAATAAATAAATAAATGATTAAATAATTATTGTGGCCCACCCTCCTGAGAGGAGTGTGACAACCCTAATACACGGGTAACTGGGCGTAAGTAGCTTATTATGTTTAATGTGATGATGGGTTGTGAGTGTAGTGCAGAATTTAGGGTAAATCATTGAAAATGATGAAACACAGTAATTATGTGGTTATATTAATATTTGATAATCTACCTGGTTAGAGGGTAGGGACCCCGTGCGCGCAAGGGCCGTGAACCACCTTGCGCATATAGCCGAAGATAAGTAGGTTACGGGTCACGGGCAAGGGTTATGGTAAAGCCAACAGGAGGTGCTCTCAAGTAGGGATTGGCCTAGCAACCCTGTCTTGGGGAGTTGAAGTCCCCATAGTAAAGCAAGTTGGGCGGTAGAGCTCCACCGTGAAAGACAGGAAACCCCTTATGATTATCTGGGTGATTAGTGCATGGTATTAGTGGATGCACGGCAAGAGAGTTGGCCCTCTACATCGAAATAAAAGGCCTAATAGTAATGCCCGATCGGGGGCAGGATGAACAAAATATCCAGGGTAGGATAGATGATTATTGGATTGTTATTTAAGCACTGTAGAATATTGAATGGACTGTGTGTTTGATAACCTAATGGTAGTAGGAATTGCATATGAACATAGACTACTGGTAAGCTTAGGTCATCCTTCTGTAAACTTCGTTAACACTAGGACTGCAAAGGTATTTTAATTCAATTAAATATGTTGTCTCTTCTGTAGGTTCAGAGACTCAGAAGTAGCGGTAGTAGTCCAAAGGCGAAGTTGGAGTCTTAGCTTGTCTTTCCTTTTTAGTTTGTCGATTTTAGTAGTGGTTCTTTTTCATTCGATGTAATCGACATTGATTGGAATAAGAGTTTATAAGTTCTTTAGTCTAGTTTAGTGCTTTGTGATCAAGAGTGGTGATGATACAGTTGAACTTTCTTGGGTAGGCCTCTCCTCAAGGTCCCAAGCCTAGGTTAGGTCATAATAAAATATAAGAAAAAAAATTAACCTAATTGACTAGCCCAATAGATAGGACCTCTAAACCAGTGTACCGGTGCTAGAGAGCGGGTAAGATTCTTGGCTCGCTGTCGGAGGCTTAAGCCTCGTTCTCCTTTAGAGGGTCTTCTGTTGATATGTAGTGACAATGTTAGGTCACAAATACTGAGAGGATAGCCCTTTTGAAGGTCGAGCATGACTTAACATTTCTCCATGTTGACAAATTTTATTTTTCTATGGTTTCTAAGATAAATAAAAGTTATCTTTTATAAAAAATTAGGTTTTAAAATATCCTGTCATGTTTCTCCTCCTTCTTTCTTTTCCATATGTGTGAGTGTAGAAGAAGCCCGATGAGAACCTTAATTGGCATAGTTAGGTAACCAGACCCAAAACCCTCTTTTTCTCAGCTCACACCCCAGGAATCGATCTTCTGAGTTCTGGGGTGTGACACTAGGGGATGTTGAGTTACGCATTTCCATCCTAACACGAAGTGATTAGCCGTGGAGGCCAGGGGATTTCTAAAAGTCCTCTCTTGCATCCCTTATAGAAATAGAGGGTTATTTTGCGAGTATATGCATATGCTAAGGTAGCGACCTCCTACATACTAGAACCTGGTCACACCATGCTCCCACTTGTACTTCAAGCATTTTGCCTAGTATTAATCGATCTCGGAATATCATAGTCCCTACCTCAAATAGATTTCTCCACTCAATGATCACATTACATATCTCGAGAACATCGATGCTCTGCAAACTTGGTTATCACATTAATGCGCAGGAGCCTATCCCAAGGTCATAGGAAGGGACTCCTACTAACTATGGTGCCTTATTTATAAATTTGACAATTGATGTCTGGTGGATATCCATCTCATCCTTGGTTTCGATGCTAGCCAAATAGGCACACCTGACTAATCTGGTGTTGACCTAATGGTTGCATAACCATATATGATGGAATCCCACTATCATCAAAAGTTAACTACATAATAGATGTCATATAGCAGGATCCTATTCTAATACGGTCGCAAGGACCGAAGGGGAAATGCCTCCTTCTGAAAACAGATAACAAGAATATTTCATCGGGGTTCGATATGAAACATAAGAACTAATAAAGAAAATAACCAAATGACTGAATCAAGTTCAGGGTCCGACCCCTAAACCTGACTAGTACAGTGTAGGTTCTTCAACTTCCTTCGCAACGTTCCTCGGTCCGATTCCTCTGTGGCACTTACGAGTACTTTGCCGGATTATCTTTGTCCTCCAATATTCCGCTTACGCTTTCGATGATGGATCTTCACAGCACGTCTTTCTTCTCGATCTATAACCGAAAAAGTTTAGTACGCTACGAGCAAGTGCTCGGTCGTACATAATTTCCTAGAAAGAAAGGAAAACAAACCTAGCAATGGCCTTGGGAATCGAGGATGGTCAACCCCTATCACTCGCCCATCTATGGCTCAAAAACATCCACACAAAAAGAGTGTATATCCAAATAAGGCTAACTCGGGGTCCGACCCCCGATAGTAAGCAAACACAATCCAGATAATTCGTATAGTGGCACCCTGCAAACACGATACATAGAACAAGCACTATACATATATGCATAATCTAAGCTTAAGAACCCTGATAAAATCTCGTGCTCATCATGCGCACACATATTAGTCTCATTAAATGTCATGAAACATACACCACTCGTGTGGCTATGATACCAATTGTTAGAAAAATTCTATGGTAGAGTCCCGCAATGGAAGCGATTTACCGGTCGAACGACCGTGCGTGGTGCACGACACACGATAAAACTTCCATGAAACTAATATCTGTGTACATATATACACAAAAAACAAACACCCTATGGTCAATCTAACGAATCAAATATCTAGCATACATAAAATCCGAGACTACACTAGATTACAAGTTAGAACGATGCATACCTTCGTGCGGATCTTTTAACTCGGGAGATTATCTTCTTTATTGATGGAAATGAAAGAACTCCCACGAAGATGGATGATGATATGTGAGAGGATGAAGCCTTCTTTGTTCACCCAATCTCACACGTTGCATAGAACGTCGCTATCGGATTTCTAGGTACCTCTGATGAACGACCCTTCTTCGTCTTCGATTTGTCGCGCGAGGATGAAGTCTGAGGCCGCACACGAGGGAGGAAACGAGAGAGAAGAGAGCTTGAGAGGGGGGGTTCAGCCAGAGCTTTCTCCAAGAGAAAGGGGCCGGCCCCCTTTCCTTGTTCTTATATAAGGGCCGGCCCTATGCATGCTATAAAAGCTAGGGCCGGCCTTATTTTCTCTCTCTATCCTTTCCATGTGAAGGCCGACCCCCTATGGAACCTAGAAGCCGACCCCCTATTAGTCAATTATTAGAATTGGTGAGGTCTTTAGCTTGTAAAAACCTATAGTTTAGCTATGTATGGTTAATAGCTTAGGGTTGCATTTTTATACATACCGTAGTACGTGTTCTGATTACAGAACAAAGAGTCATAGCTACATGGTAATCTACTTGAGTGGGAGACTCAATAGATTGGTCCTATATAACCTAAATACGTTCACAGCTCTAATTAGGGTTGGTTGCCCTATCAGGATAAGCTATTGGGATGACAGAGTATCGGTATCTCCACCACGGTCATTACCAGGTATAGTGTCTATGGCCGAATGGAACCAACACAGTGCACAGATCGGTGAGCAATACTAGTGCACTAAGCCGTGTTTCTGCTTAGGGTAAAACGGCCCTAAACCCTAAGGAGCCACGTCTGGTGGGCTAACCAGTTGTATGGTGCTTTTGCGTACCAATATGTGAGGGTCCAGTTACGTGACCCAAAACTATGGTGTACTGGGTTATCCAGCTGCCGTCGCATCAGCGTGCCACTCTTGCAGGCTATCCACACCCTTAACAGGAGGTGCGTTCCTTGGTCTGACTTACATTGTATTAAACCTTGGTCAGGTGGTCAACATTTAGACTGTTGACTGGATCCGGTTACTCGGTAGAATCGGAGGTACGATATATGTGGTCAACCTGGAAGGAACTGAGTCATATGAGCACTCGAGTCTGACGGTATTCTTTATCGCTCGAGTTGTATCATAGTACCAAGTGGAGGGACAATGAGTTTACTATACTAAACAGAGAGCAGGGGTATACGAGAGAATATAGTAAGTCCAGGTGAATTAGAGTACAGCCTACATCACACTCTAGGTAGCTACGCATGTTAACTCAAACTCAGAGGATCGATGGTACACTCAGGTAGTGTGTCGATCGAGTCTTAGTTGGAAGCCATGAACCCTGGTCCCTGAAGGTTCCACTTTATCCATATGATGTACAGTCCTTGAACCATCTCCTCGATTCACAGGACACAGTTAGAGGAAGTAATTAGTCCAACCCTAATAACCCTACACTCCGTGTGTGTGCATCGCACTAGTGCACGGTAGATGCGTAAGTGAGTGTATATGCTAGGGGAAATCCCGAAGTATTACGGAGACACACGTAGTCATTTTTCTACCTTAGTAGGCTACGCTACACGGATGCGATGCACCAATTCGTGTTGCAAGTTGAATGGTTGACTTCACTAGGAGCACCTTAGATGTTTACTAAGGGCACTTTGGTAATAATGGAATCACTAGTCATAACCCATATAAGTGCGCAATGCAAGTTCCCAAGCAAGAGAGGCAACCAACTAGAGGCATAGGGGTATTTTAGGAAACCAAAATATCACCATGTGCTAGATTGGCCGCCCCTAGCATATGGGGATACACATAAGCCGCCCCCCTCCCTAGCTTGTAGGAGTTACAAACAAGCTTGTAGGGGAGGGGGATTCGTTTTAAGAAGGAGTTGACTTTAAGGGGGCCTACCACATATGACATATAGGTGACCGGCTCTGCGCTATATGCAAGAAGCAAGAAAGAGAGTATAGGGGTCGGCCACAACTCCCATACACAAGGTATGGGGGGGGGCCTATATATTGATAAGGAGAGAGAGGGCCGACCACTAGTGGATACCTTACTGCCCCCTCTTCTCTCCGTCTCCTCTCTCGTCTCCAACGTGTGTGCGCGAGGGTTCGGATGCGGTTCTTCTTCCTTGCATGATGAATCGATGACGGAGAAGGCTCGTCGCATAGAGGCACTTATAGATCCATTAACAAGGGTCCATGCATCGTGCAAGATCGGGTGAACATGAAGACGTTCCTCGTAACCTTTTACTGTTCAGAATTTATATAGAAGATCAGTGATGTTTCTATGATTTTGGAAGCTATGGAATTCCAAACCATGTGAAACTACTTATAAAAGTTGTAGCTCAAAGTCTTCTACTTGTAATCCAAATTTTAGTCCAATCGGAGTTCGGAGCAAAAAAGTTATGGCCGTTACACCAAAGGTATATCGAGTAGAGGCTGTCTCTATCGATAAAGAAGAAATTTATCGAGGTGAAAAAATCCGCACAGAGGTATGATCTCTTACATGTAGATCTAGTGTATATAGAATATACATGAATGCTAGATTGTTCTCTTCACACTAGATCGACGTTAGGGGTTCGTGTAGTTGTCATACTAGATTCATATATGCACGTGTAGATCGTTTTGATAAAAAATTTGATATGTAACGCACACCGCTCACGGTCTTCGGACCTTCCCTTTCCTTTCGCTACAGGCCTCTATTATGGGATTATGTCCAATAATTCGTATCAGAGCATACTAGTGGTGTGCGTTTCATGTTTTTCATGAAACCATCATGTGCGCGGATGAATAGTATGTGCCGCCATCGGGGTTCTACGAGTAGATCATGCATATTGTAGATATTGTATGTTCTATGAATCGTTCTTACAGGACGCTGCTGTGAAATAATATGGATGTGTTATTGCTTGCTACCGGAGGTCGGACCCCGTGCTAGTATATGTCTGGATGTGTTTGCTTTCCTGTGTGTGGATAGTTTTAGAGCCGTAGTCGGGTAAGAGGTGGCGATAGACCACCCTTGATTCCTAGTATTTTTGCTAGGCTTGTTTTCTTTTCTTTTTAGGAAATTATGTACAAGCGAGCACTTGCTCGAAGCGTACTAGATCTTTTTCAGGTATAAATTGAAGATGATGACTTGCCACGAAGATCCACCGTCGAAGAGATGAGTGGAACCTAGAAGGACGATGGCGATCTGGCGAAACGTACACGATGACAGCAAAGGGCAATAGCGTCAGAGATCGTATGCAGAGGCTTGCATTGGATCGTGGAACCTTACGAAGGAGGCAGAGAGCTTGCGCTATGCTATTCAGGTTCAGGGGTCGGACCTTGAACTTGATTCAGTTGTGTAGTTATTTCTTTTAGTAATTCTTTATATTTCTGTAGAGAACCCCATGCGATAATTATATTATCTATGTTAGAGGGATGCCCTTTCCCCTCGGGTCCTAGCGACCTTATTAGGATAGGATCCCACTAGTGACTCCTATTATTTAATTGACCTTTGATGATATTGTGAATTCCTCATATTTTGTTATTCCACTATTAGGTCAATACCCGATTAGTCAGGTGTGTTTATTTGGCCAGCATCGAAATCTAGAATGAGTTAAAATTCACTATGACATTAATCGACAAATTTATAAACGAGACACCATGGTAGTGGGAGACCTTTCCTGTCTGTCTGACCATAGGCTAGGCTCCAGGATATTAGCATGATAGCTAGGTTTACGAAGCATCGATGTTCTTGCGATATATAGTATGACCCTTGAGTGGAGAAATCCACTTGAGGCAGGGACTATGATATTCCGAGATCGATTAATGCTTCGTAAAAGGCTTGAAAAGCTAGAGGGAGCACGGTGTGACCAAGGTCTAGTGTATAGGTTGTCATGACCATAGTGTACACTCATACTTGTATTAAAATAACCCTCAACTCAACTAAGGGATGTGTAAGAGGACTCGTAGAGATCCTCTGACCTCCACAACCAACTGCTCTGTATCTAGGTGGGAGGGTATAACTCAACATCCCCCTCGGGTGAGAGTTATATTTTACCATGTCAGATGACTTAGCGGTATCCTTCAAGATATGGCAGTTATGGGGCTAGGAGAGAAGGGCTTTTCCCACCCTCGTAGGGGCCGCATCAACTCTTGTATTTTAATTGTCTAGGTTTGTGGACTCCTAAGTCTTGTGACACCAAGGACGAAAGTGTTTCAGCTGAGGCAAATAAAGGGGGTATTGGAAGATAGTATATGGCCTCAGGGTGTTAGGAGTTGAGTCACTATCTAGTAGCAGTTCTTTTGCTTATTGGAATGTAGACTACGGGTCTACATGGATTCAAGGAAAACAAAATGCTACTTTATGGTGAAGTAATCCTAACATAGATACTGATTCCATAAGATGCTGCGGAAGTTGATAGATATGATTATCTTAGTTTTTTTCGAAATAATGATCTTGATCTTTAGAAATTTAGTTCTGTTTTTTCTTTGCTGAATAAAGTTTTTAGTTTTAGACGGCACTGTTGGTGTGTCTCTCAAACTGAATAGATATCTTCATCGCTAGTGGAATAGTTCAGAATAATCTCTTTGTGTTTAATCCTAATTCGAAAATAGATCTTATTACTGTTGCAGTGTCTAATTTAAATTCATCTAAATCCTTCGAAGAGTCTAACCCATTTATGACCTCTTTGGTTTAGATATTTTGCCTCAGATAAATTCAGAGATAATAGAAAGCCGAGTTTCTATTCACAAATTCTTCGAAGATCCTTCTGACCTGTGAATATTATCTGGAAGACAAAATAACTAAAAGTGGCCACTAAGGTATTGGTGTTAGTTAATTTTGATGTCTATGGTTCCAAAAGCATCCAAATGATATGAGTCTCTTTGATTTAATCGAGGGAATTAGAACTTATCGGATAGGTTTCATAGGATCCTGAAGAAGCATGAAATTATTTCTTAGGTAAGTGCTCTAAGGATAACACGTCCGAATGAGGTCTCCGAAAGAAAGGAATCGGACCCTGTTGAACATGGTCCATAGTATGATGGACATTGCCAAGTGTACTACGCATCTTCTGGTGGGGTTATACCTTAAAACAATAGTTTATAGCTGTAATTATCTCTCATCTAAATTAGTGCCTCAAACCTATAGAGAGCTATGGTCTAAGCGAAAGTTGACACTATAATGTCTCAGGTTATAGGATTATGATGTACTTATGCAGAATGACAAGAGGATAAGATAGAGATAAAGTTCTAGGTATATCTGTTTGTAGGTTACTCTAGAGAGGCATAAGGTGGACTATTATATGATCCTGAGGTTAGGAAGGTAATTGATTTTATGAATACTATCTACCTAGATCAGGATTATATTATAGACCACAAGTTTACCGGTAAGGTATTCTGGGTGAACTACTGGGTATTGGTAGAGAGTGCACATCCAAAAGCGTAGTGGGTGTAGATGATACAGAAACTAGTATACCAGACACTGTAGAAATAATTCATTTTGTACCACCACCACCTCTTCGTTGTGAGAGAAATATCAGAACTTCTGAAAGATACTATAGAGAAACTTTGTTAGTTAGTCAAGAGTTTCAAGAGGATGATCCCTAGAGCTACAATGAAGTAATGGGAGCTTCTAACAGTTCTGACTAGCAAAAGACCATGGAGGCAAAGCTTGCATCAATGTCCCTTGGAACAGTCTCGACTCTTATTATACTATCATCCTTTTTGGGTGTAGAGGGTGTATAAGAAGAGGACCCGATGTTCTTGTTAAGACTTAAGTAGCTAGATTAGTTACCAAGAGAGAAGAGATTGACCATGTCGAAACCTTCTCACTGGTAGTTATGTCTAAGTCTGTTTCGGATCCTCTTAATCCATCACTGTCCCATTATAGTTGGGAGATCTGGTAGATGGATGTTAAGACTATTATTTCCTAACGAGGATTCGGAAAAGGGACATGTATATGATGCAACCCCAAGCCTTATATCAGCAGGTCAGGCAGAACTGGAGTGAAAGTTGCAAAGGTCCATTCATAGACTAATGCAAACATCTAGGAATTGGGATATTTATTTTGATCAAGGAATCCGTTCACATTAATTTGGTCAGAATGAAGATAACTAAGTAGGTATAAGTAAGATAATAGAGCTACAAGGATATATTTAGTACTTTATGCTAACGATATTCTACTGATTAAAAATAACATAGGAATATTGTTTACTGTAAAGGTATGTAGTCATCGTAATTCGATGTGAAAGTCCCTAGTAAGGTGAGTTACGTTCTGAGAATCAAGATAACTCGATATCACTAGAGCAAGGTTCTCTCGCTGTCACAGGCTACGCATAAAGATAAGATTATAGCGAGATGTGATTTTTCGAGGCTAGATATCTATTGTGCAGTAGGAATGATGGATCGGTTTCAGTCAAACCCGGGTCCAGTTCACTGGACTGATGTAAAAGGTATACTCATAAATCCTCATCAATCGAGGATTGTGAGTTAGCTTATACTTCACATGTCCTAATATCGATTGAACGCATAAGAGCTGACTTTAGGGTCAGATGTGCGTTCTAGAGAATCGACCTCAGGAATATTTTTTTATCTTGGGATTAGAAGCGGTAGTTAGTAGAGTATAAGGCAAGTGTATCACAGACTCCACCACAATGACTGAGCACGTTGTTGCGTGTGAGGTAGTATACCAAGTGGTATGGCTTAGGAAGTTCTTGGAGAACTTAGAACGCATACCAGAGGCCCAGTTATCTGTTATTGCAATAGAAGAGCAGTAAGCAAGGTCTAAGGAGCATAGGCACCACCGTAAGGGGAAATATATCAAGTACAAACTCAACTTGATCTAACAGTTTTGGAAGGAAATGCAATTAGCGGTATTGAGGTGGCATCTGCAGATAATGTTGCTAATTCCTTTAGGGAATTCCGGTAAAGACATTTGGACAGCATGTAGAAGCTATATAGCTCAACACCGTTTTTTCTCGTTAGACCTAGTGGGAGATTGTTGGAATTTGTGAGGTCTTCAGCTCGTAAACACCTATAGTTTAGGTGTGTATGGTTGATAGCGTAGGATTGTATCTTGGTACGTACCTTAGTACATGTTCTGATTACAGAATAGAGAGTCATGGCTACATGGTAATCTACTTAAGTAGGAGACTCAATGGATTGGTACAATGTAACCTAAATAAGTCTACAGCTTTGATTAGGATTGGTCGCCCTATCAGGATAAGCTGTTGGGATGATAGAGAATGGGTGTCTCCACCACGGTATTACTAGGCACAGTGTTTGTGGCTGAATGGAACCAACACAGTGCATAGATCGATGAGCAGATACCGATGTACTAAGCCGTGTTTATGCTTAGGATAAAACGATCCTAAACCCTGAGGAGCTATGTCTGGTGGGCTAACGAGTTGTGTGGTGCTTTCGCGCACCAATGTGTGAGGGTCTAGTTATGTGACCCAAAACCACAGTGTACTAGGTTACTCGGCTGGTGTCACATCAGTGTGCCACTCTTGTAGGCTATCCACACCCCTAATGGAAGGTGCGTTCCTTGGTCTGACCTACGTTGTATTAAACCCTGGCCAGGTGGTCAATAGTTAGACTGTTGATCGGATCCGGTTACTCGGTAGAGTAATCGAAGGTACAATATATGTGGTCAACCCGGAAGGAATCGAGTCATATGAGCACTCGAGTCTGACGGTATTCTCTACCGCTCGAGTTGTATCATGGCACCAAGTAGAGGGACAATGAGTTTACTATACTAAGTGGAGAGCAGGGGTACGTAAGAGAATATAGTAATTCCAGGTGAATTGGAATATAGCCTGTATCGCACTCTGGTGGCTACACAGGTTAACTCGGACTCAAAGGATCGATGGTACACTCAGGTAGTGTGTCGATTAAGTCTAAATTAGAAGCCATGAACACTGGTCCCTGAAGGTTCCACCTTATACACATGTTGTACAGTCCTTGAACCATCTCCTCGATTCACATAACACAGTTAGAGGAAGTAATTAGTCCAACCATAATAACCCTACGCTCTGTGTGTGCATCGCACTAGTGCACGGTAGATACGTAGGTGCATGTGTATGCTTAGAGAAATCCCAGAATAGTACGGAGACACACGTAGTTATCTTCCTACCTTAGTGGGCTACGCTATACAGGTGCGATGCACCGGCTCGTGTTGCGAGTAGACTGGTTGACTTCACTAGGAGCACCCTAGATGTTTACTAAGGGCACCCCGGTAATAGTGGAATTACTAGTCATAACCCACGTAAGTGCGCTATGCAAGTTCCCAAGCGAGAGGGGCAACCAACTAGAGGCATGAGGGTATTTTGGGAAACCAAAATATCACCATGTGCTAGGTTGGTCGTCTCTAGCATATGGGGACTCACATGGGCCACCCCCCTCCCTAGCTTGTAGGAGTTGCAAACAAGTTTGTAGGGAAGGGGGATCCGTTTTAAGAAGGAGTTGACTTTAAGGGGGCCGGCCACACATGGCATATAGGTGATCGACCCTGTGCTATACATAAGAAGAAAGGAAGAGAGTATAAGGGCTAGCCACAACTCCCATACACAAGGTATGGGGGGGCCGGCCCTATATATTAATAAGGAGAGAGAGGGCCGGCCACTGGTGGATGCCCTAGCCGCCCCTTTTTCTCTTCGTCTCCTCTCTCGTCTCTAACGTGTATGCGCGAGGGTTCGGATGTGGTTCTTCTTCCTCGTATAATGAATCGAAGATGGAGAAGGCTTGTCACATATAGGCACTCAGAGATCTATTAACGAGGGTCCATGCATCATGCGAGATCGGGTGAACATAAAGGTGTTCTTCGTAACCTTTTGCTGTCAAGAATTTATGTAGAAAATTAGTGATGTTTCTACGATTCTGGGAGCTATGAAATTTCAAACAATGTGAAACTACTTGCAAAAGTTGTGTCTCGAAGTCTTCTATTTGTAGTCCAAATTTCAGCCCAATCGGAGTTCGAAGCATAAAGTTATGGCCATTGCACCAAAGATATATCGAGCAGATTCGAGGCCGTCTCCATCTATAAAGAAGAAATTTGTCACAGTGAAAGAATCCGTATGGAGGTATGATTTCTTACGTGTAGATCTAGTGTAGATAGAACATGCATGCATGCTAGATTGTTCTCTTCATGCTAGATCGATGTTAGGGGTTCGTATAGTTGTCATGCTAGATTCATATATGCATGTGTAGATCGTTTCGATAAAAATTTTGATATGTAACGCACACCGCTTATGGTCTTCGGGCCTTCCCTTTACTTCTGCTGCGGGCCTCTGCCATGGGATTATTTCCAATGTCAAACCCCAAAAACCGGCCCCCCTTCTCCTTGAAGTTTGCAACTGCAAACCCTAGAAACAAAGGGGGCCGGCTATGCCTTGTCCTCATGTGAGGGGCCAGCCACCCTAGTGTGTGGTGGTGCCCTTGGTTTCCTAAGGCACCCCCACACTCTAGTTGGTTGCCCCTTGCATTGAGAACTCGCATGGCGTGCCCGAGTGAATTATGACTAGTACTTTTACTATTACTAGGGTGCCCTCAGTAGACACCTAAGGTGCCCTAGTAAAGTCATCCGGTCAACTCACAACACGTACCGGTGCATCACACCCATGTTACGAACATCACTAGGGTTAGGTTATGACCTAGTGTGTCTCTGTACTATTTCGGATTTACATCCTAGTTCACACACGTGCATATGCAACTACCGTGAACTGGTGCAAAGTACACACGAAGCATATTTCCTTTGACCAAATAATTTGCCTCATGAATCAAGGAGATGGTTCGAGAACCATGCAAATTGTGGATAAGGTGGAACCTTCAGGGACCAGGGTTTATAGCTTCCAGCTCAGACTCGATCGACACATTACTCGAGTGTATCATCGACCCTATGAGTCTGAGTTAACCTGTGTAGCCAGCTAGAGTGCAACGCAGGCTGCACTCTATTCCCCCTGGACTTGTTATGTTCTCTTTCGCATATCCCTACTTTCTGCTTAGTAATGGTAAACATGTTGTCCCTCTATTCGGTGCCATGAGTCGACTCGAGCGGTGGACAACACCATCAGAATCGAGTGCTTATATGACTTGGTTCCTTCCAGGTTGTACATACGTCATACCCACTAATTATTCCGTCAAGTAATCGAACCCGGTCAACAGCCCAACTGATAACCACCAGGCCTGGGCTTGGTACAACGTAAGTCAGACCAGGAAACACACCTTCTATTAAGGATGTGGATGACCTGCAGGAGTGGTATGCTAATGCAACACCAGCCGGGTAATCCAGTGCACCGTGGTTTTGGATCACGTAACTGGATCCTCACACATTGATGTGCCAAATACACACAACTGGTTAGCTCATCAGTCATAGTTCCTCAGGGTTTAGGACTGTTTTACCTTAAATAGAAACACGACTTAGTGCACCAGTGTCTGCCCACTGATCTGTGCACCGTGTTGGTTCTGTTCCACTACAAATATTGTGCCTGGTAATGACCATGGTGAAGACTCCCTATGCACTATCATCACCAATAGTTTGTCATGATGAGGCGATCAACCTGATCATAGCTATGAACTAATTTAGGTTATATAGGACCTATTCACTTAGTCTTCAACTAAGTGAACTACCATGTAACCATGGCTCTCTGTTCTGACAAGAACACGTAATTATATTACGTACCAACATGCATATCATATAATAACATCCATTATTTATTATTAGATCAAAACTAAAAGGTTTACAAGCTTAGAACACACCAATTCCAACAAGCTAGTCATTCAAGAATTCAACCAAGGCGTACAACTGACCATCAAGATCATTTGTTTGAAACCCTCCATCAACCAGCTCGACACGACGGTCCTTTTCCATGTCATTGATTGTCAGATGTCATATCGTCTCTTGTTGGGAAGACCTTGGCTACACAAAAATAGTGTCCACCTAGAAGTAATACCTTAAATACTATAAGAAAGGTATAGAGAAGTGCATCATTGCTGATGACAAGCCATTCAATGAGACCAAAGCACACCTTGCTGACGCAAGTTTTACCAGACCAAATACCTTATCGCAGAAATCCTTCCAACTAAATCTCCTCAGAACCAAAAAGCTAAAGAGGTGAAGAAGGACAAACCCCTCCGCCTCCAAATCCAGTGCAACCTTCTAAGGCGATACATGAAGTTAAGAAAGTGTCGGTGCCAAAACAAAGGGTGCGTATCAGCTTCAAGCCAAAATCTACACCACATACTCCATTGCCCGTTCGAACTGCGTCAGTCCTGCGTATCATGCCTCAATGGTTTCGCAAGTCCGAACAACTGCCTCTTGCTTCGGCAAAAGAGCCAGTCCCATCACTATCGGAGGCCAGCATCATCTTTTGCTTATTTCACATATTGCCTACTCCAATATTTGAAAATGGTTTCTCCTTCCCGTGAAAACCTTAGCATAAAACCCGAAAAGTTTGATGGGGATAAGTTTAGAAGGTGGTAAAATCAAATAAGATATTGGTTAACCACACTCGGGTTACTATCAGCCCTAAGTACTACAGCAACCGAAGCTAGCCAAGTGTCTAACCAAACTACCAATTATCGAACCATTCGACGAATCCAAACCCGAGGTGCTTCATCATCCCATAATGAGCCAGAAACCCCGAATGACTCAACCAGTACTACTACCTCAAATAGAACCCCACAGGAAATAGAATCTCACTGCCTTCACCGTATTCTAAGTACCCTATCTGATAGAATGTATGATATCTATTATACCATCATCGATGAAAAAGAGTTGTGAGATACCCTAGAGCAAAAGTACAGCCTTGATGATGCTGGAATCAAACGCTTTAAAGCATCAAATTTCAACAAATTCAAGATGGTCGATTCAAAACCTATGAATGACCAAATCCATGAGTTTGAAACCCTTATCTACCATCTTAAAGCTAATGGGTCTAGCCTAGATGAGCCCTACCAAATAGCATACTTAATAGACAAACTACCCTACTCTTGGTATGAATTTTCCAAGACCCTTAACCATACACAAGGGGAGTTGTCCATGACCCAACTTTTAAACTCCATCCGGATAGAAGAATAACATACACATAGGGAAAAATCCATAATTGAGCACACCCTTAAGGAGAACCCCATAGCTAATCACACCGCTAAGATGAACATGGTAGAAGATGCCCCAAATTCCAATAAGCCCAAATACCAGAATCGTCCCTTTCACCCAAACCAAAATCATTCTTTCAAGAAAAAACCCTTCATCAAAACCCAAAACTATAACTCCAACCATAAGAAGAAAGAAGACAAAGTTTGTTTCTGCTTCGTGTATGGAAGGACCAATCATCTATCGAGCCAATGCTTTTACAAGAAGACCTCAATACCGGCTCCAAGAAGAAATGGTCCTAACCCACCTGGCCCTCAAGTCAATATGGTGACTTCCAAGGTTGGTCCATCTGAGACAACCTTCAGGTCAGTTCACTTTATCCTTGAAGTCAACTTGACTATGCAAGTATAAGATTGGTGGATTGATACTGGAGCAAACATACATTTATGTTCTGACTGCTCCTGATTCTCCTCTTATTAGGTCTCAGGTGGAGGAGCTGTAAGAATGGAGAACGATGTTGAGACGCATGTACTCAGAGTCGGTCGAGTGAATCTGAAGCTTACTTCTGGAAAGATCTTGACTCTACATTGCGTTGACCATGTTCCAGAGATTAGGCGCAATCTAAATAGTTGATCTATACTACTGCAGAGTGGTTATTGCCTTGTATTTGAGTCAAGTACAAAGGAGTATTCATCCAATGGCTTATTCAAATTGAATACTTGTATTCACTATCCAGTTCTTACTATCTTGAATATTATATTTTCTTCAATATGAAATTGGTGCATCTAAATTGGTGTATTAAATTTATGTAAGTTATTCTGGTAACCTTAATAACCTAAAAATGTGGGATGTTAAAAACCAAAAATGTGGGGTGCCAACAAAATAAATAATTATATCTTTACTGAAAATCAGTTTAGAAGCTAATTAATAAAATTAAAAATCACTTGTAAGTCGTTCTGAGTAGGTTAACTTACTCTTATGAAAGAACTAATGCAACATCCATATTTGTGTGTTGTATGTTTATACTGTAGAACAATAGATGGTATCACCCGGGTGAAGACAAAGATAAAGTTAATTAACTACAAAATTAAGATCTAAAAGGTTAAAGTCCTGAGAGGACATTAATATCCACTTTTTAAAGTGGAATCAGTATGACTAATTAATACCAAAACGATCTATCTAGGAATTATGTCCTAGAAGCGTCGAGGGGGATGGGTTTAAGCTCATAAGAAAGATCACCACGGTAGCAACCCAACGTCCTGGAGGTTCAATGGGTAGAAATAAACCGTATAGGTGAGTATGAGGAGCACTGATCTCTTCTCTCATTCCTAGGGCACCAGTGCTCATAAAAGCAAGGGGCAAGGTTGAGTTTATACTCTTAATAAATCCAAGACCCATGAGGCAGGGTGCTACCATGCTCGCACCCTTAGAGGATTCACCGACATGTGTGGAGTCATGAGGGCTGCGACAAATAGAATGGGTCGATTCCTAAAACACATATAAGATATTTGCGCATGGCCATGTACGCGCAAATCCGCTTAGAACTCCAATCTTTTCATACTATGTGTGTTTTTGAGGAAGTCTGACAAATGGGCCTGGTTCAAGGTGTAGTCCACCAAGGACCCACAGATGGATCCAATTATCACTAAGTGGAGGTTCAAACCGGAAGGTACCTTCACCTATTGCATAGTATAAAAAAAATCCAGCAAAAATCTTTTATTTTGAATTTAAAATTTTGAATATTCATTATTTGTTATTTTAAAAACATATGGGGGATTGTTGGTGGTGTTTTTAAAAAATCAATTTTTATATTTAATATTTAGTTCTTTTTATTAAATATTTTATTAGCTATTTTCTACAAATATTTAATAGCTAGCAATTAAACAAATTATAGTCAATTGCATGGGAGACATTGCAAAATACCAACCATTGCTTAATGGCTAGAAATTAAACGACTTAAAGCCATTTGCATGGGAGACGTTACATTTTTTTATATGGTGCTTAATATCCCTACTATGTCTCTTTATCTATAAATAGAGCCTAGTGGGGAGAAGCATGGTGTATAGAAATTTCATCTCTTCTTCCTCCATATTATAAGCTCTTGTTTAGAGGGCTTGAGCCTTTTCTTCTCCTCTAAAAATTATATCAAAAATCCCTAGATCCCTTCTCAAAGTTTTATCGATCAGTTTTTTATCTCTACTTGCTGGATTTCTGAAAGGACGATTGGAGTTTGCCAAAGCCTCCTTGAGGCCATGCCGACGAGGAGGAATGCACCTGCACGAGAGTCGTTGTATCTCTAAAAGCTGGTGCCAGTTGTCCCATACATGGGGAGGCAATTCGACTTTTAGGACAGCTCTTGCGCGCCTCGACCTCACTGGCCACATCCTATTCCTTTATTCTTTCTTTTCTAGTTTTATTTTGCATGTTTTATAAGCAAAAGAAATTAGTATAATATTTATGAAAATAACTTATTGTTTTCACTTTGATATTTGAATTAAATACTAAATATTACAATTAGTTTAGGTAGAAAGATTTCCATCATAGCCCGATTAGGCATGCCCCATCCGATCCTCTCTCTATGAATCTCACCCTCTCCTATATAAATACTGTTGGAAATAATTCTATGATAGAGTCTCGCAGCGGAAGCGATTAAGCGGTCGAACGACTGTTCATGGTGCATGTTGCAAGATCTAAACTTTCATTGAAACTAATCTATATATGTATGCACGTGATTCGAATTCCCTAACAGTAATCTAGAGTAATGATTATCTAGCATGCATGCAAATTATAGAACTCGCTAGATCTATTTGTTAGAATATGCATACCTTCATGCGAATCTTTTAACTGCGGATAATTGTCTTCTTTGTCGATGGAAACGGAAGAATATCCGCGAAGAAGCCGATGGTATGCCGAGAGATGATGCCTTCTTGCTCACCCGATCTCGCACGATGTATGGTACATCACTCTCGGATCTCTGAGTGCCTTCGAAGAACGACCCTACTCCTTCTCCGAAACTCCACGCAAGGAAGACGAAGTCGCAAGCGGGGAAGTAGAGAGAGATGAAAGAGAGAACTAGGGAGAAGAGAGAGAGGGGGGGTTCAGTTTTTGGAGCGCCCATCGCCAGTCTCCCCTTGCCCCTTTTATAAGGCTGGCCTACCCCCTTGGATAAGGCACCAAGGGGATAGGTTTAACCCCCAAAAATCTTCCTAAAAATCTTCCTTTATCTCTCATTCTCTTTATCAGTTTTCCCCACTTATACGGCTTGTTTCGACCAATTCAAAACCCCTATTCTATTCCTATGGCCGGCCCTATTATTAGGGGATTCTCATCCCCAGTATATAGTTGCCGGCCCTGCATGGTCTACCACAGCTTGGGTAAGCCACTAGTGAGGTTTGGCAGGGTGCGTTTTTACTAAAACGTCTTTATGCCTCAAATTGACCATTTCTAGTATGCGAGACTTAGCGACTCTTCCTTAAGTGATCTTTACTAGTTACCTCACTATTAACTAAGGTCACCGGAGAGTGCCTCTAGTAAAGTCAACTAGTCAACTCGCAACATGTCTCGGTGCATCGCACGTATACAGCGAAGTTCACTTATAGAAAGGGATAACTACTTGCGCCTCTGTACTAGTCTAGGGTTTCCCCTTTAGTACTTGCACGTAGTTACGCATCTACTGTGCATTAGTGTCAAGCACACACGGAGCGTAAACTTCTTACTTTCTCTTACTGCTCACTATGTTCGGAGGAGATGGTTCAAGAACCGCACATAATGTGGATAAGGTGGAACCATCAGGGGCCGGGGTTTATGGCTTCCAACTCAAGCTTGATCGACACACTCCTTGAGTGTACCATCGATTCTTTAAGCTCGAGTTAACCTGTGTGGCCACCCAGAGTACGACGCAGGCTGCACTTCAATTCACCCGGACTTACTATGTTCTCCATCATACCCCTGTTCTCCGCTTAGTAGTGGTAAACTCGTTGTCCCTCCATTTGATGCCATGATGCACTTCGAGCGGTGGAGAATACCATTAGACTCGAATGCTCATATGACTTGGTTCCTTCCAGGTTGACTTATACATCGTACCTCTGATTACCCCATCGAGTAATCAAACCTAGTCAATAGTCAAACTGATAACTACCAGGCCTGGGTTTAGTATAGTGTAAGTCAAACCAAGGAATGCACCTCCCGACAAGGGTGTGGATGGTCTGCAGGAGTGACACGCTGATGCAACGCCAACCGAGTAACCCAGTACACCATGATTTTAGATCATGTATCTGGATCCTTACACATTGGTGCGCTAAAGCACCACTTAACTGGTTAGTCTATCAAACGTAGTTTCTTAGGGTTTAGGACCATTGTACCCTAAACAGAGATACGGCTTACTTTACCAGTGTCTGCTTACTGATCTAAACACCGTGTTAGTTTCATTCGGCTACAGACACTGTGCCTGGTGATGACCATGGTAAAAACTTTCCATGCATTATCATCCCCAACAGCTTATCATTATGAGGCGACCAAACTGATCATATCTGCGAACTGATATAGATTATATAGGACCAATCTCCTCAATCTTCTACTCAGTGGACTACCATATAACCATGGCTCTCTGTTTTTAAAAGAACACGTAACTATGTCACGCACCTATATGCATCTCATATAATAACTATCAATCTTTATTTATTAGATCAAAACATATAGTTTTACAAGCTTAGAATATACCAAGTCTAACAAATACATCATTTGAAACCATTAGGGGGACAGATACCATCAAAAAAACCAAACCTAGGCATCTTTTATCTACCATTAACCTTCATCACCGAGCCGAGCATCATCATCCCCGGGATCCGTCATGTCGAAGCCATGCCGCCATTATCGAAGACACACCATCATCCGTTCCAGAAGTCAAGTTCGATCATCATCTCTTAGCCTTTCATTAATGGAGTTTGCTCATGTTTATATTTTTGTCATGAATTGTATGAACATACGTAGCTAAACCCCTAGCTAGGGCTAGGGGAGAAACTTGGTTTATTTATGAGTAATATTGATTCACATTTATGCTTTAATTTTTTTTCATTGTTGGTTATTTGATGATCTTTGTCAAATACCGCATGCTTGCATATTCGCTAGTATCTATTATTGACTCCGAGCATAGTAGATGCGTAGGGAAGTTTCTATAGCAGTGCGATATCGATCGTAACATCTTTTGAATAACCATAGTATGATTATTACTTTTGCAATTTAATCTTTAATCGATAGAAATAGACTACTATGTGATTTAACTTCTCAAAGGGATGTTGACACTTCTATAAACTCTTTAAGATCCACCATTGACCCTGGTTACGTCGGATGCTAGGAACTCGGGGACTTGAAGGTGGTGAGCTAGGTGTGACAAAGATTTGATCAGGAGATTGTGGGAGAGATCCTCTAGAGGGTCCCTTTGAATGCATCTCTATGTTACTTCGTGCGAGAGCTCTGGAGGGGTTGCTTAGGACAGAGGTCTTTATAGGGTGAGGGTTTTCTAAGAGGTGCGGTGGGCGGTAAGGCAACGATGGCCAGGCGGTGCGGCGCACGGGGCGCAGACCGGGCTCAACACGGCGCAACAGCGGTGGTCGTAGAATGGCACAGGTGGCGCGGTGGTTCGGGCGGAGCAGCGGCTGCGAGGTCAAGCCGGGTATGCGGGTAGTACACGGGGTGCAGCACCGATGGTGGCTCACGGTCGATGGGCTCCAGCCCCATTTGGGGGCTGCGGTTCTTCAACGGAGAGAGATGGGGGGCTGTGGCTTCCCTTCAGTTCTTGGGCCCCTTCCTATTTTTTTTTTGGCAGTGGGGTTTTGACGCGAGAGACAGAGGCCAGCCCCCTTTTTGTGGCTGCTGGTTTTTCTGAAAAAAAGGGGGCTGTGGGCCCCCCTTTGTGGTATCTTTGTTATGGGGATGCAGTCCTTTCATCGATTGAATTTTTTTTTGTGTGGTCTCCTTTAGGGGCTACAGACTAAACCTATGCTTTCTGACCCTCTTTTAAACCATTATCAGTGCTCTTATGGTTATGCGTCTAACTTGTAGAAAATCAAGCCATCGCACAAAAAACATTTCAAAAAGAGCAAATTATAGAAGAAGTAAAGAGAAAAGCTAATTTATAATAAACCTTGGATGTGAGGATACCATAGAAAGATAGGATTTATTAAAAGCTTTGAAATGAGCCCAAGAATGCTTGATTCCGACAACCGAGTGAAAAGTTATGGCCAAAACAAGTTTACATTGCAGGGCTGAAACAGTGAACAGTGCACAACCAATCGAAGACCGATTGATCAGCCCTACACGAATCAGCTGCATACACATGATTGCTTATGTATTGCGATGGGGTTTCTTGCAGAAAAACCCTAGGATGATCCCAGTCTTACATATAGGTGTTTTGGGACCTAAATATACATCTTTTGGAGCCCGGAAGCCGTCGCGGAGAGAAGGAGAGCAGAACTTGCATCCATGGCTATATCACGGAGCTTCATTTGTAATCGTCATCATCGTCATGCTCGACTAAAGGCCTCCTCTAGGATTCTGATGAAACCCTAGCCTAGTAAACTATATTTTTCATATTTTTTTAGGGTTTTAAGTGTTCTTCTATGGATTGTTGCATGGTATGTGATGAACAATGATTTGTTTTAGTTAATCTATGATATGAATTGTTTTGCTTTTGCTATAGTTGTTCATATCTAGATTACATACATTATGAGGTCCTTTCTATAATTATGATCTATGACTTCTATTCAAGGGTTTGTATTTTCTTTGGATGGATCATGCTTAGGGAAAACGATCCGTGCCCGGGAGGACGGATCGTACCAACCGAAGATGGTCCATACCATCGATGCACGTATATTACTCATCGTAGTTCATCTTCTATACTTATACCCTGTGATTATCATCCAAAGTTATAATATACCTATAGGCACACCTTTGGATAGATTATGCTTTGGGAAGACGATCCGTGTCCGGGAGGATAGATTGTGCCAACCGAAGATAGTCCATGCCATTGAGGCACTTATAGAATCTTCTCCAATTGTATCTTTGGATGGGTCATACCTCGGTAAGATGATTCATACCTAGGAGGACGGATCATGCCAACCAAAGATGGCCCCTCCTATTGATATAATTGTAGAGTCTTTCAGTGACATTATCACAGCTTCTAGTCATGGTCGATCGAATCCATATAAGAGGCTAAACTTGAAAACTGGCATGAATAACTTAGTTGCTAGACTAGTGTTTGATTCGCCGCCCTAGACCTTCTCCAATTGATATCATCCCACTTTAATCTCGTTTTGTCATTGCTATACTTTACTTAGTTTAACAAAATCAAATCTTTTTTCCTAAATGGATCTAAAACTTATATTCTAAATCAAGTTAACCATTGCATAATCCCAGAGGAGGACCCAGTATTGATCCTTATAACTACAACACAACCGGCAAAGATATCGGTCATGGTCGGAGATGATCAAAAAATTTTGGCGCCTATCCGGGGATTGCCACGACAGTTGCTAGAACTCGGAAGATAATTTTTATTACGGTTTATAATTTAGGAACTCTCTTCTTTGCTTCTCTCTGTGACTATTTTGTTTTTATTTTGTAAGGACTTTCACAAGGATATAAGGACTCTAACGGGCTAAGGGTTCGTAGCCGCCAACCTTCTACCGAGCTTGAGCTTTAGGCTTATCAGTACGGTTGGTACCATTAATCAAGAGTTTTCATTCTTTCCTTCTCTTTCCTAGTTCATTCATCTCTTTGCTTGTTTTAGATTTGTTTAATAGTAGTTCACATTGCTTTCTGTTTTGCTTCAAAAAAAGAAGCTTAAAAAAATATATAATAAAATAAAATAAAAATAATAATAGTAATAATTTCTTTTCTTTGCTTAGAATTTATTTGCTTAGGAACTAATAATAGTAATTTTAGTTCTACTTTGCTTTTATTTTTTTTTATTTTGCATGATTAGTATTCATAGTTTAAACCCTGAGCTAGTGACTTTAGACCCAGAAACTAATCGTAGGAAATCAGAGATGGCTAATACTAAAGAAAATCTATTCAGAAAACTTAAGGAGTACTATACTCCTACGGTTTACACTTCCTTACTACAAAAAAAACACTTTTTCCCGATAGAATATATCCATCGGTAAAATCATTATTCTGTCGATAAAACTTTATTGCGACGGATAGAAATTCTGTCGCTGTCTGTCGAAAAAGATGGCGTCGGGAAAGAAAAAGGCGACGATTTTATATTTCCGTTAGTAATAAATATTGATACCGACAGATATGGATAATCTGTCGGCAATATATGAATATTTTTTAAAAAATATAATAGATTATTTACGGGCATAAATATATCCGTCAGTAAAGATATATATTTTACCAACAAAAATTGTTTTCCGTCGATTAAACTAAAAATATAATATTTAATGACATTATTATTACCGACGGAATCAATATGATTCGTCGGTAAATATAACTATATTATCGACGGATATTCTATTCCGTCAGGTAAAGTAAAATATATACTATTTAATAAAATTATTATTACCGACGGACTACATAATATCCATCGGTAATAAAACTTGAATTTTTTTAAAAAATTTTCTAAAATCTGGTTATTAAATTCCTGTGATTTACAACAATATCACAATATATTCAAATATTACCATAATTTACCAAATATTACCATAATTACTACAAATAATACCATAATTTACCAAACTAAATATTACCATAATTTACTAGATTTATTAAAATATTACCATAATTAACCAAATATTACCACAATCATAGACAATACCAGAAAATACCATACAATACCAGAAAATTACTATATTTTTTTCAAAATATTACAAAATTATTTTTACAAAATCATACCTCACTTCACCCGGTACCAATACTGGTGCTCTTATCCCCTAACGATGCACAACTTGCAATTAACAATATATATTTGTTAAAAAAATTATTTACATCTATAATTAATATAATGATAAATTTGACTTATCCCCCAAAAATTATATACTAATCAATAAACCTGATAATTCATACTCGTATAGTTTTTTGCATTTCTGACTTACAAACAAGTATTTAGTCGATATTCAAAGATTTTCCCCTCGGATTGACTAATATAGAGTCTAAGTGTTTGAAAATCATAAGATATCGTGTTTCGGATTTTGAACTTGGTTTGGATTAAATCGGGTCATCATTGTTTCGTATCTGATAATTCATACTCATTTGATTTTTCATATTTCTGACTTACAAACGAGTATTTAGTCGATATTCAAATATTTTACTGTCGGATTGACTTTTTTAGAGTCTAAGTGTTTAAAAGACATAACTTTTTGTATTTCAGATTTTTAACTTGGTTTAGATTCGATTGGATCATAATCGGATTATATTCGATAGTTCAGACTTGGATGGTTTTTTGTATTTTGGACTTTCAAATAAGTATTTAGTAGATATTTTAATATTTTACCATCCTATTGACTAATTTAGAGTCTAAGTGTTTGAAAATAAAAAATTAGTGTGTTTTGGATTTTGGACTTGGTTTTGATTCGATCGGATCATAATCAGATCGCATTCGATAATTCGTACTTGGATGGTTTTTTATATTTCGGACTTGCGAGCAAATATTTAGTAGATAATTTAAGAATTTATCCCCGATTGACTAATTTAGAGTCTAAGTGTTTAAAAATCATTAATTAGCATGTTTCGGATTTTGAACTTGGTTTGGATTTGATCGGATCATAATCGAACCGCATACGATAATTTGAACTTGGATAGTTTTTTTTATTTCAGACTTTCGAGCAAGTATTCAGTAGATATTTTAGGATTTTAGCCTCCAATTTACTTATTTAGAGTCTAAGTGTTTGAAAATCATAAATTAGCATATTTTAGATTTTAAACTTGGTTTGGATTCGAACGGATTATAATCGGATCTCATCCGATAATTCAGACTATGATGTTTTTTTGTATTTCGGACTTACGAGTAAGTATTTATTAGATATTTTAAGATTTTACCCTCCTATTGACTAATTCAGAGTCTAAGTGTTTGAAAATCATAAATTAGCATGTTTTGGATTTTGAACTTGGTTTGGATTCAATCGAATAGTAATTGGATCACATCCGATAATTTGTACTTGGTTGATTTTTTGTATTTTGGATTTGCAAGCAAATATTTAGTAAATATTTTAAGATATTACCCTCTGATTGACTAATTTAGAGTCTATGTATTTGAAAATCATTAATTAGCATGTTTTGGATTTTGAACTTGGTTTGGATTTAATCAGATCGTATTCGATAATTCAGACTTGGATGGTTATTCGTACTTCGGGCTTGCAAGTAAGTATTTAGTAGATATTCGAAGATTTTATTCTCAGATTGAATAATTTAGAGTCTAAGTGTTTGAAAATAATAAATTAGTATTTTTTGGATTTTGAACTTGGTTTGGATTCGATGGATCATAATCGGATCATATCCGATAATTCAAACTTGGATGTTTTTCGTATTTCGGATTTATGAGTAAGTATTTAGTAGATATTTGAAGATTTTACCCTTCGATTGACTAATTTAAATTCTAAATGTTTGAAAATAATAAATTAGCGTGTTTTGGATTTTGAACTTGGGTTGGATTCGATCGGATCGTTATCGAATCGTATTTGATTATTCAAACTCGGATGATTTTTCATATTTCGGACTTGCAACCAAGTATTAAGTAGATATTTTAATATTTTGCCCTTCAATTGACTAATTTAGAGTCTGAGTGTTTGAAAATCATACATTAGCGTGCTTCGGATTTTGAACTTGGTTTGGATTCAATCGGATCGTAATAGGATCCCATTCGATAATTCATACTTGGATTATTTTTCATATTTTAGATTTGCGAGTAACTGTTTAGTAGATATTTTAATATTTTATCCCCCGATTAACTAATTTAGAGTCAAGTGTTTGAAAACAATTAATTAGCGTGTTCGGATTTTAAACTTGGTTTAGATTTGATTGGATCATAATCGGATCACATCTGATAATTCGGACTTGGATGATTTTTTATATTTTGGACTTGCGAGCAAGTATTTAATAGATATTTTAGGATTTTATCCTCCGATTGACTAATTTAGAGTCTAAGTGTTTGAAAATCATAAATTAGTATGTTTCATATTTTGAACTTGGTTTGGATTCGATTGGATCATAATTGGATCGCATCCGATAATTCGGACTTGGATATTTTTCATATTTTGGACTTGCGAGCAAGTATTTAGTACATATTTTAGGATTTTATCCCTAAATTGACTAATTTAGAGTCTAAATATTTGAAAATCTTAAATTAGCATGTTTTGGATTTTGAACTTGGTTTGGATTTGATCAAATCGTATTCAGATCATAATCATATCGTATCCAATAATTCATACTTGGATGGTTTTTTTATATTTCGGACTTGTGAGCAAATATTTAGTAGATTTTAGAAGATTTTACCTTATGATTGACTAATTTAGAGTCTAAGTGTTTAAAAATCATTAATTAACATGTTTTGGATTTTGACCTTGGCTTAGATTTGAACGGATCATAATTGGATCACATCCAATAATTCGAACTTAGATGGTTTTTTATTTTTCAAACTTATGAGTAAATATTCAGTAGATATTTAAAAAATTTACCCTCTAATTGACTAATTTAAAGTCTAAGTATTTGGAAATTATAAATTAGCATCTTTCAGATTTTGAACTTGGTTTGGATTCGATCGGATCGTAATTAGAAGATTTTAGTAGATATTTGAAGATTTTACCCTCCGATTGACTAATTTAGAGTTTAACTGTTTGAAAATTATAAATTAGCATGTTTAGAATTTTGAATTTGGTTTGTATTCGATCGGATCGTTATCGGATCTTATTCGATAATTTGGACTTGGATGGTTTTTCGTATTTTCGGACTTGTGAGCAAGCATTTAGTAGATATTTGAACATTTTACCATTCGATTGATTAATTTAGAGTCAAAGTATTTTAAAATCATAAATTAGCGTGTTTTAGATTTTGAACTTATTTTGGATTTGATCGGATCATAATCGGATTGCATCCGATAATACAGACTTGGATGTTTTTTTTCTGTATTTCAGACTTGTGAGCAAATATTTCATAGATATTTGATGATTTTACTCTCTGATTGGCTAATTTAGAGTCTAAGTATTTGAAAATTATAAATTAGCATGTTTCTAATTTTGAACATGGTTTGGATTCAATCAGATTATTATTGGATCACATCTGATAATTCAGACTTGGATGGTTTTTTATATTTTAGACTTGTGAGCAGGTATTTAATAGATATTTAAAGATTTAACCATTCGATTGAGTAATTTAGAGTTTAAATATTTGAAAATCATAAATTAGCATATTTCAGATTTTAAGCATGATTTGAATTCAATCGGATCGTAATCGGATCACATCCGATAATTCAAACATGGATGTTTTTTCATTTTTGGACTTTCAAGCTTGTATTTAGTAGATATTTGAAGATTTTACCTTCCGATTGACTAATTTACAGTGTAAATATTTAAAAATTATAAATTAGCATGTTTTGAATTTTAAACTTGGTTTAGATTCGATCGGATAATTATCAGATCACATCCGATAATTCAGACTTGGATGTTTTTTGATATTTCAGACTTACGAGCAAATATTTAGTAGATATTTTAAGATTTTACCCTCCAATTGACTAATTTAGAGTCTAAGTGTTTGAAAATCATTAATTAGCTTATTTTGGATTTTGAACTTAGTTTGGACATGGATGGTTTTTCATATTTCAGACTTTCAAGTAAGTATTTAATAGATATTTGAAGATTTTATTCTCTGATTGACTAATTTAGAGTCTAAGTATTTGAAAATCATTAATTAGTATTTTTAATTTTTAATTTAGTTTAGATTTGATCAGATCGTAATCGGATCATATCTGATAATTCAAACTTCAATGGTTTTTCGTATTTCGAACTTCTAAGCAAGTATTTAGTAGATATTTAAAGATTTTACCCTCCGATTAATTAATTTAAAATCTATGTGTTTAAAAATCATTAATTAGTGTATTTCAGATTTTGAACTTGGTTTGGATTCGATCAAATCATAATCGAATCGCATTGGATAGTTCCAAGTTGGATGGTTTTTTGTATTTCATACTTGCGAGCAAGTTTTAGTATATATATAAAGATTTTACCCTCTGATTGACAAATTTAAAGTCTAAGTGTTTGAAAATCATAAATTATCGTGTTTTGAATTTTGAATTTGGTTTGGATTTGATCGGATCATAATTGGATCACATCCGATAATTCGAACTTGGATGTTTTTTTTATATTTCAGACTTGCGAGCAAGTATTTAGTAGATATTTGAAGATGTTACCCTCCAATTGACTAATTTAGAATCTAAGTGTTTGAAAATCATTAATTAGGGTGTTTTGGATTTTGAACTTGGTTTTTATTCGATCGTGATATTATCGGATCGTATCCTATAATTCGGACTTGAATGGTTTTTTGTATTTCGGACATGCGAGCTAGTATTTAGTAGATATTTAATCATTTTACCCTCCGATTGACTAATTTAGAGTCTAAGTGTTTGAAAATAATAAGTTAGCGTGTTTCGGATTTTGAAATTCGTTTGGATTCGATAGGATCATAATCAGATCACATCCGATAATTCGGACTTGGATGTTTTTTGTATTTCGGACTAACGAGTAAGTATTTAGTAGATATTTGGAGATTTTACCCTCCGATTGACTAATTTAGAGTCTATGTATTTGAAAATTATAAATTAGCATATTTTAGATTTTAATCTTGGTTTAGATTCGATCGATCGGATCACATCCGATAATTTAGACTTAGATGGTAAGTATTTAGTAAATATTTGAAGATTTTACCCTCTGATTGACTAATTTAGAGTATAAGTGGTTGAAAATCATAAATTAGCGTATTTTAGATTTTGAACTTAGTTTGGATTCGATCGGATCGAAATCTGATCGCATCCGATAATTCAAACTTGGATATTTTTTTTATATTTTAGACTTACGAGCAAGTATTTAGTAAATTTGAAGATTTTACCATTTGATTGACTAATTTAGAGTCTAAGTATTTGAAAATCGTAAATTAGAATGTTTCGGATTTTGAGCTTGGTTTGGATTCGATCGGATCATAATTGGATCACATCCGATAATTCGGACTTAGATGTTTTTTTGTATATCAGACTTGCGAGTAAGTATTTAGTAGTTATTTGAATATTTTACCCTCCGATTGACTAATTTAGAGTCTAAGTGTTTGAAAATTATAAATAGGTGTGTTTCAAATTTTGAACTTGGTTTGGATTCGATCGGATCATAATCGGATTGCATCCGATAATTTGGACTTGCGAGCAAGTATTTAGTAGATATTTGAAGATTTTACCCTCCGATTGACTAATTTAGAGTGTAAGTATTTCAAAATCATAAATTAACATGTTTCAGATTTTAAACTTGGTTTAGATTCGTTCGAATCGCATTTGATAATTCAGACTTGGATGGTTTTTTGTATTTCGAACTTGTGAGCAAGTCCGAGGTAGATATTTGATTATTTTACCATCCGATTGAGTAATTTAGAGTATAAGCGTTAGAAAATCATAAGTTAGCATGTTTTGGATTTTGAACTTGGTTTGGATTCGATCGGATCGTAATTGGATCGCATCTGATAATTCAGACTTGGATATTTTTTTGTATTTAACACTTGAGAGCAAGTTTTTAATAGATATTTTAAGATTTTACCCTTCGATTGACTAATTTAGAGTCTAAGTATTTGAAAATCATACATTAGCATGTTTCAGATTTTGAACTTGGTTTAGATTCGATCGGATTATTATTAGATCGCATCCGATAATTCAGACTTCGATAGTTTTACGTATTTTAAACTTGCGAGCAAGTCTGAAGTAGATATTTAAAGATTTAACCTCCGATTGACTAATTTAGTGTTTAAGTGTTTAAAAATCATAAATTATCGTGTTTCAGATTTTGAACTTGGTTTGGATTTGATCGGATCGTAATCGGATCGCATCCGATAATTCGAACTTGGATGTTTTTTCGTATTTAGTAGATTTTTGAAGATTTTAGTTGATAGTTGATGTTTTTTTTATATTTATTAGATATTCGGATATTTAGTAGATATTTAAAGATTTTACGAATGACTTACAAAACTAGTTATTTTAGTTGATAATTTTGTACAAATAACTTTCAAAACTAGCAATTTTAGTAAGATGTATGAATAATTTATATTAATATTATAAAGATGCATAAGTACAATATCATGAGCCAACGTTTATACCGGCTCATGAACTCATTAAGACGATGCACCAGTTCCCTACGATCTTCTCTTTCCTATTCAAGCTGCTGCTGGACTGCCTGCCTCTCACTTGCAAGCTATTGCTCGACGGCTTACCTATCCTCCTCGAACTGCTGCTTAAGGGCCTGCCTCTACTCGCGCTCCATGTCTAGCATAGACTGTAACTGTGACCCCAGTCTGGGTGTTCCGGGCCCTCAAGCGCATACACTCTCGTCCAACGTAGGAGGAGGGCATGACTCCAAGGCCCATACAGAGGACACGGCCATGCGTGGCTGGTCTGAGCATAGTATCCATCGCCGAATTGACAGATACTGAGCTGGAGGAGGAGCCCTCGCCTGACGGGGTCATCATAAATCTCATCCTCTCCTATATGAAAACAATCAATGATATTCAATGATATTTGATGGCATATATACAAATGTATTAACAACAACTTAATTACTTACGACTTGCAAGGCAACCCTATCGTCTACAAATGCCCTATCGGTACACTACCTCCTAGAGGCCTTAAAAAGGTCAATCTGATTACACTCATGGCCCAAGGATTGCGTCTGTTTTTTGGCATATAAAATAAATAGATGAGTGGACATAAGATTTATAAAGTTTTTAAAAAAGAAATATTTATATCATTTACCAACCGGTAGGCAAGCTGGGGCATGGAGGTCCTCCCTCTCACTAGAGAAAGTATCATCGAGGTATTTCTATCCTGCTTGCTTCTAGCAGAACTCGCCTGTGTCAATCAATTAAATTTTCAAATATCAATACAAATTTTGACTATAATATTAAAACTAGTATGAATAACAGAATAATAATCATGCCTGAAACTGAGGGGTGACCCAGTAAGAGACCAAAGACTGTAGAACGTGTATTGGAGGCATGTCTCTCATCTCGACTGTAGCCTGTAACACCTCGACCAGCTCGTCGATCAAGTAACTGTAGAGCTGGTAGAGCTCATGACAGTAATCTCTGTACCGCTCACCCATAATCTTTCACAAGTGATCCCAGCGAGTGTCGGTTTCTATGTTCTCCTACTTAAATTTCTCCTATAAAAACAATTTAAAAACAAGTAATTTTATCAATTCAAATTAGAAAAAAGTGATATCATTCTAAAATATTTCAATAAAACTAACATACCAAAAAGACCTGATGCATCCTCTCCTTAGAGGATGCATCGATGTTCTTCCACCCCTTTCTCCCCATAATAGGGGCATTCCTCTCCTACCGTACTATCATGCCGACTCACGTGGCGGCGTCCGAAGCATGGTCGCCCATAAAGGATGCACCGCTCCACTGTAGGAAAAGCGACTTGCTTAAGATCGATAAGCGTCAGGCCATCGTCACGCCCCGGTCGCCTACGTTCCTAACAATGGTCGACCCTACCAATAAAATATACATTAATATTGAACAAGTATTTACAACATGTTTAAAACTTTAGATCTAAGTATTATCTATGGACGCAGACACTATAGCCAGGTACTGAACGCTGCTCGAAGTTCCGATAGCTACGACCTCGGGAGCTGGTGTAGAGAAAGGAATGACATTCGCAGATCCCGAGGGCTCGACCTCGGACCATGGGATGGCAGCCGGAATGCTCCGAGCTGGCCCACCCTGCCTCTATGAGCCCTCGACTGTGATGTCATATGAAAGTAGTAATATTTTTTCATATGAAACAATATGATATAAATATGAAACAATTTGATTTACATATAAAACAGTTTGATTTACATATGAAACAATATGATATACATATGAAACAGTTTGATTTATTTATAAAACAGTAAGATATTTATTTTCTAATAGTCCAATTTATATTTGAAATAGTCTGATTTATATATGAAACAGTCCAATTTACATATAAAATAATAAAATAGTTATTTTATGTCTCATCTCCATCACTCTTATCGCATTCCTCTTCTATCATCATTTGATTTTCATTCGCAGTCCAGTTTATATTGTCGACCTCTTTATTTTCGACATGTATTGTATCGACGATATTATCTTATCATTTTTGTATACATCTAAATCATCCTTGACGGGTTTTTTGTCTCCCATGTCGTAATAATCTCTGGGTGGTGACTTGACTATAATTTTCCAATCTAGAGCAGTATTATCCTGTACATAAAATATATGATATGTTTGAGAGGTAAGAATGAATAGATCTTGATATTGGATATTCAATCTCTTGGCGGTGTTGACACTGATAAAACCATATTTATCCATATTATAACCTATCCCGTGATTATTAACATTATATCAATCGTATTTGAATAATATGATCTGATTTTGGCTAATGTATGTAATCTCGAGAATATCGTTGAGGAACCGTAAAAGTCGATATTTTCTAATTCTTTATGCCCATCTTTGACGATAATCCTAATATTTTGTGTTCATCATGATATTTCACTATCTTTCGTCCGAAATCTATAGCCGTTCACAATATAACTACAAAATGATATCGCGTCTTGCAAAGGGCCACAAGATAAGCGCTAGAGATCCTTATTCATCAGCGGATCGTGGTTGTCGTGCAACTCTTGTGTCTATAATAATCACATGACATTAATGATATAAACACATAATTATTGTTTGGTAATTATTGTCAATAAAATTCAGTTATGATATGAATACTTATGTGTTTCTCGAACCACGATGAGAATTCACGATCATTAAGGTACCGAGAGGGATTCTAGAGGATGTGCTTATCAAAGCAGACAAGTTCTACTTTCCGGTTGACTTAGTTCTAGACATGGAACCGGTGCATAATCCTCAAAACCAGATACCCATTATCCTAAGGAGACCCTTCTTGACCACGGTGAATGCTTGCATAAATTATCTTACCGAAGTGATGAATCTGTCTTTTGGAAACATGAAGGTTAAAATTAATGCTTTTCATACATCAAATCAACCTTCTAAAGAGGACAGGTGTCCCTTGGTAGATAATCCAAAGGGTGCCAAATCACAGCCTAACTTGGCCAATCCTCTAGTTGACCTCCTTTTCAACCCGACTCATCCAAATCTCTACCAAATGATCCATCGCCTCTATCACTAGTTCTTGCTGATGCATCTTCTTCGCCTACATATCTCAAACCTAATCTGGTGGTGGCTAAATATGGCAATTTCATTAACGATGAGTTCAATAACCTCGAAAAAAGAATTAAATCTACAAAAAAAAGAGGGAATTCTTCCATTGAATATCTATGCTTTAAACCTACCACTCAAAACGAATGAATGCCCTGTAACTCCAACTTTTTTACTACATACTCCATTGTCTATCATATTGCAAATATATTTAATCCTCTCTCTGCACGACTAACAATCTAAGTACATAAAAGTCAAAATTTAGGGGTGCAATTACCTTCATACCTTTCAGAGCTTAAACAATGAACCAGGTGCTATTGTTCCATTATATAAACTATAATCTAACATTCTGGTAACTTTTCTATCGATTGTTAATTAGCATATTACTATTTTCACACTGAGGATAATGTGACATTCAAGTTTGGGGGGTGTGCATCTTAGTGCTATTTCCTCAAACATTGAACTAACATTGTACTTTGACAAATCTCTTTTGTTAAAGTTGTTAGAATGCAAAATTTTTCTCAAAATTTATACTGAGTTCAATATAAATAGCAATTAGGAATCAAAAAATTAATACATGATCTCGCCTAACCACACATGCACATTGGCTTAGTTTCATAAGATGAAAATCCAAAATTAACCTAAAGCAATACTAAAGATAAATTGATTGGATTTAAAATAGGAATGGACCAGGCAAGCATATATATACTTATATATTTTTACATATATATATATATATATATAAATAGTATTATAATAAACTTCATCTTAATCATCACCTAGTAACCAAGGTATCTAATCTAACCAGTTGGAGTTTCTCATCAAACTATGAGAAGTTAAGATGAGGTAACCTATAAGCCTAGATTATCACCTAATAACTGGGGCATCCGACTTAACCAGTTAGAGTTTCACGTCAAACAGTGAAAAGTCAAAATGATACAGGGAGGTAGACTAGTCTAACCTCGTAGCCTTCGTAACCTGAGCCAGTAAGGTTCGTGGGGTGTCTCCACACCTAGTGCCCCGAAGCCATATGGCTAGGGAGTCATTGACCAGAAAACGCGATAAAAGGGCTGTGTAGAAACTTAAGGGGGTTGGACATTGCACAGACTTCTAAATAAAACAAAAAGAAAAAAAAGATATATTAAGTATAAATATATGCTTATAGATATGCAAACTTTATCCGTTCACTATTTTGATGAATATCAAGGAATCCTAAATATTGCCTAAAGTTAATAGCATGATAGTAGTCTAATGACAATAAACATAACCATCACTACACAGGAAATATCATGCAGAGATGACATGATTCACAATTTATTTTATAATAAATAATATATAATTTTTGGAAATTCTTTCTCTTGACACAACTTCTTACAATTAGACCTGTCTATCTAACAATATTAGTTCTATAACGTTTTATGTCACTGATATGCTCATGCTCATACCTTTATGTATTCTCAATGATGAATCTAACTTTGCTCATGTTCTATCATTATTAAATATGCTCTTGTTTAATATGTTTGCTCGAGGACGAGCAAAGTGTAAGTTAGGGGGTGTGATCGATGCATAAATGTACCATATTTATGCCCCTAAACCTATGCCTTATCACCCTCTTTCATACCATTATCAATACTCTTATGCATATGTGTCTAACTTGTAGGAAATTATATTGTGATGACCAAGAGCCAAGAGCCAATAGCCAAAAGCCAAGACTCCTGAGGCTAGGATGCCAAGATGGATCAGGTGAGGTGAGGTGTACAAGGCCACGAGTTAACCCCACATTGTCTGGAGAGAAGGAGATCCTGATCTACTTATATAATTTTTCCTCCCAAACATAGAAAATGCATTTTAAAACCGTACGCCGCTACGGATTTCGTAAGAACTTCATAGTTAAGCGTGCTCGGACGAGAGTAGTACTAGAATGGGTGACCTCCCTGGGAAGTTCTCGTGCGGGCATAAGCAAAGTGGACAATATCTTGTGTGTTTGGGGTGGATGTTCCAAAATGGTATCAGAGCCGGTTCACTTCGTAATGGGGGGGTCTAACCCTATACGAGGATGTGTAACCCCTAAGAGGGGTGGATTGTGATGACCAATAGTCAATAACTAAGAGCCAAGATTCCTGACGCTGTGATGCCAAGATGGATGAGTTGAGGTGAGGTGTAGAAGGCCATGAGTTAGCCCTACATCGCTTGGAGAGAAGGAGATCCTGTGCTACTTATATAATTTCCCCTCTCAAATATAGAAGATGCGTTTTAAAACCGTGCACCGCTACGGACTTCGTAAGAACTTTGTAGTTAAGCGTGCTCAGGCGAGAGCAGTACTAGAATGGGTGACCTCCCTGGGAAGTTCTTGTTTGAGCACGGGCAAAGCAGACAATATCTTCTGTGTTTGGGGCAGATGTTACAAAATGGTATCAGAGCCAATTCTCCTTACAATGGGGGGGGGTCTAACCCTACACGAGGACGTGTAGCCCTAAGGGGGGGTGGATTGTGACGACCAAGATCTAATAGGCCAATAGTCAAGAGCCAAGACTCCTGAGACTGTGATACCAAGATGGATAAGGTGAGGTGAGGTGTAGAAGGCCATGAGTTAGCTCTACATAACCTGGAGAGAAGGGGAGCTTGAGCTACTTATATAATTTTCCCTCCCAAATATAGAAGACGTGTTTTAAAACCGTGCGCCATTACGGATTTTGTAAGAACTCTGTAGTTAAGTGTGCTCGGGCGAGAGCAACACTAGGATGGGTGACCTCCCTGGGAAGTTCTCGTTTGAGCACGGACAAAGTGGACAGTATCTTCTGTGTTTGGGGCGGATGTTACACACTCTCTCTCTCATAATCATCAAATAGGTATATAATTAATTAAAAATAAAAATAGAATTTTCTTTCTTTTAACTCGATCTTTTTTTTTCAAAAGTAAGAGATTCTATTGATTGAAAAAAAGTGAGTAAGTGATTACCCCTTTACAATCTAAAACCAACAAACAAAAATAAACTTGAACTCATGCATCGAGTTTTCTCCATGTACCTGTAACAACCCAAAATTATTTAAATGTCATTATAAGAAAATTTTTATAGAAAAATCAAAATAAAAATCGGATGGCGCCATTGCGTTCGTCTCGCCGAGACGATCGAAAAACCTATACAAACTTATTCGATTTGGACACATTTAGAGTATTTAAAAATTGTGAGAAAAAAAAAAAATATATATATGTATACATATTTAGCCGATAGAAGGATTTGAACCTATGACCTCTTTATTAGAACTCTTAAAGATTTTCCTCTAGCCAAAAGACCCAAAGAGCTTTTCTGTATTAGAAACAGCTAATATAACTAATATATATACCACTGGGGAGACCAACAGTCGATGACCCTTCGTTTCCGATCGGACGGAAAGGGTCGCGCAGATGTAACCGAAGCCGGCGACCTTTTGTTTCCGATCGGACGGGTACAGCTGCAGTACGCACTAAATGGCCGAATTGCAATAAAGACCCTGTGTCTTTTGGAATTCTCAAAACCACTATATAAACCCCCCCCTCCACAAGAGTTTTTCACTCCAACCCGTCTCGAAACCCGTGCCCTACCACTTCCCTCCTCCTCGTCAACCACCACTAACCACCGCCCGCCGCCGACTGCCGCCCGCCGTCGGCCGACCGCCGCCCGCCGCCGCCGGCCGACCACCGCCCGCCGCCGGCCGACCACCGCCGGCCGACTGCCGCCGGCCGACCGCCGCCCGCCGACGACCACCGCCCGCGACCGCCGCCGCCGGCCGACCACCGCTCGCCGGCGACCGCCGCCACCCGCCGCCGGCGACTGCCGCCGCCGGCCGACCGCCGCCACCCGCCGCCGGCGACTGCCGCCGCCGGCCGACCGCCGCCTCCTGCCGCCGACCGCCGCCTCCTGCCGTCGGGCGCCGCCCCAAGACCCGGTTAGTTTTTATTTTTTTTATTATTATTATAAATATATATGGGCTGAAGCCCAGTAGACCTATATAAAAAGCCCATTATGAAATTTGGGCTGAAGCCCATTAAGGAATGGGCCAGGCCCATTTTTAAATTGATATAGTGACTCTCAATTTAATAACTGAAACCGTATTGCTAATAACAACTGAACTGTTTTACTAAAGGCAGACCCGAATAAAAAAATCCGTTAGTAGCCAACTGTTTTGGCCGAACCGGGAGCAAACAAACTCGGAATTGAGTTCCGTTTGCGGCCACGGGACCGTAATGAAACGATCTACACAACAGTATAGATGTAAGGTATTTTTGAAATTACAAAAATACCCCTTAAAGAGAGAAAACCCACTAATTCATATCAAATTATGTTCGGAAAAATCCCAGAAAAATTTAGGAAAAACTAATAAAATATTAGTAATATATTTTCAGGTTTCGAGCGTGATAAAGCTTCCTCATCAAGAATAAGAGTTTGCAACGGTTCAGGTAGGGGAGTTTTAACCAAGTTTCTTCATGCTAAATATCTGCTATAGATCATCGGTAAATTGCTATGAGTAGTAAATTATGAAGTACGTGATCACTTGTTGGGTGTGGGTCTAGCCCTGGCGGAATGCCAGAAAGTACCTGGGTGTGGGTCTAGCCCTGGCGGAATGCCAGAAAGTACCTGGGTGTGGGTCTAGCCCTGGCTACAGGCCTAAAAGTTACCTAGGTGTGGGGCTAGCCTAGTCTGAGGACTAAAAGTACCTAGGTGTGGGGCTAGCCTTGTTGCGGACTAAAAGTATCCAGGTAAGTATTGAGATTCCTACCCTGGCCGGAAGAGCCAAAAAGGGAATCGGGTGATGCATGTTTTCTATTATTTACATTTCGTAGTCACGTTTACTGTTTTTCCGTACAAATATTTAGCATGAAATAAACTATGCCATGAGGTGAGTCAGTGGTTTGGACTCACCCCCCTACAGATGTTGTGCATCCTTCAGAGTCAAATCCTGCAGTACTGGAAGAGAACGAAGAGCGAGTAGTGAACGACCCAGAAGGAGTGGAGGACCCGCTGTACACCCCTTTCTACGAAGATGCCGAAGCTGAAGCATGAAGTGTCGTCGAAATAAAAGAATAAATTTATTTTCCTTAGACTTTGGTTCTCATAAAATGTATCAAACAATGGTTATTTTAATGGAATGGCTCAGTTAAGTTCCAAAATTTGATGGAGCTTAGTTATACCAAGCTTTTATTTTCTAACACCTCAGTATTATACGGATCAAATAAATCCGTAAAATATTGGGGCGTTACAACTTGGTATCAGAGCCTAGGTAATAGATCCTAGGAGTTAAAAAAAAAAAAAAAAAAAAAGTATATATATATATATATATATATATATATATATATATATATATATATATATATATATATATATATATATATATATATATATATATATATATATATATATATTAAGGACATCGATAGGGTAGACACCAAAGATTTAAATACTTATATTTACAAAGTAAATTTGTTTTTCCTTTAAACAGAAGTATGAAGTCACAAATGTCTGAAGGTAATTCATCGGGAGCAAAGGTGAAACCTAAGAAGAAAATCGTGAAGACAAAGAAGGCGAAGAAACCAGTTGCACCTAACCAAAACGAGAATGTCTTCTATAAACGTTATCGATGTATCTGTGGAAAAGTGGGCGATGAAAATCGTTGCGAACATCCGATGTTTTTTAAAATAATTGTTGGTTATATGTAGAATGATAAGAAAAGTATAAATAATGAATGAGTATGTTCTTTTCTAAGTTTGTGTTTGAAAATGTTCTTTTATATTTTTCAGAAAAATGAACTCTCACGAAAACAATACTTCCAATGAAGACTTGACAAAGGTGTTAGGAGCATTACACCAACTGATAGAAAGAATGAACTCCTCTAAGGATAGTTCAAGGATGGGAGTGATGCTGAAAGAATTCAAGGAATTAAAACCCCCTTCTTTCAGAGGAGAACCGGATCCCTTGATTGCCGATAGGTGGCTCAAACAAATAGAAAAGGTATTGGAGACTTTAAAGGCAAACGATGAACAAAAAGTTATCTTAGCTACATTCATGTTAGAGGGAGAGGCGGACTACTGGTGGGATACGGTCAAAAGAACTCAAGCAAGTTTCACTTGGGAGGAATTTACCAAAGCATTCCTAGGGAAGTATTTCTCAGATGCAACCAAGGATAGAATGATTGCAGAATTTTTAGAACTTTATCAGGGAAAACTTAGTGTTTCCCAGTATGAAGCTAAATTCATCGAACTATCACGATTTGCTCATTATCTTATAGCCACAGAGGAACTAAAGTCCAAAAGATTTGAACAGGGTTTGAATCCTCATATTCGAACCCGAGTGGCTGTACTCCGCATAAGAAACTATGGTGAACTAGTACAGACTGCAATGGTGGCAGAACGTGAATGGGAAGAAACGCGTAAAATATTTGAGAAAAATAGGGTGAAAAGGAGTGCACCAGGGATAGAGGCAAACAAAAGGCCGAGGATGCAAGAATTTCCAACAGGAAATAATGGCCCTCTAGTGGCTTCGGGACCTCGTAATTGCTTCATATGTGGATCGTGGGATCATTTCCAACGAAACTGCCCTCGTCTGAATAAAGACGCTCCAGCCAGACCTCCCTTCAAGAATAATCCGCAATTATTCGGAAATCGCCCTGGTCAACCTCCAAAGGTACCTGGAAAAACTTTTGCTATATCCACGGAGGAGGAATCAAATGACGTCATTGAAGGTACGAACTATTCATTTCAAGAATTTGCTATTTCATAGGTAAGTTTTAACCGCAAAAGTAAATTTTTCGTAGGCACTATTCTTATTTATGGAAGTCTAGCTCGAGTAATACTAGACCCTGGTTCGACACATTCATTTATATCAGTTCACTTGGCTAAAGATCTACAATTAAGGACTGAACCGCTAGGGTATATACTAGCCATTACTACAGCACTTAGCGATACGGCCAAGACAAACAGAGTCTGCAGAAACTGTATACTACGGGTTGAAGATGAGGAATTGGTGGCGAATTTAATTCTACTAAAGTTGGAAACTTTTGACATTCTATTAGGAATGGACTGGTTATCCAAGTATAGGGCGATGATGGATTGTTACCGAAAGAAGGTTACTTTACAAACATCAGATAGTAAGGAAATAATATTTTGGGGGAGAAAGTTCGGAAAGGCAAGAGCGAAAGTATGTTACTTAGCTCAACTTTTAGAAGAGGAGGTGAAGAGTCCTATACAAAATACCACATTGGTAGTATCAGAATTTTTGCAAGTGTTTCCGGAAGATCTTCCAGGGTTGCCACCAAAAAGGGAAATAGATTTTTCAATAGAATTAATGCCAGGAGTGGCACCTATTTCAATTGCCCCATATAGAATGGCACCAGTAGAATTAAAAGAGTTGAGGAAGCAGTTGGATGAGTTACTTACTCTTGGGTTTATAAGACCCAGTTCATCCCCATGGGGTGCACCTGTATTATTTGTTCAGAAAAAGGATGGAACAAAAAGAATGTGCATCGATTATAGAAGATTGAACCAGGTGACTATAAAAAATAAATATCCACTCCCAAGAATAGAGGATCTATTTGATCAACTTAAGGGAGCAAAATATTTCTCCAAAATAGATCTCCGATCAGGATATCATCAATTAAGAATCAAAGAAGAAGATATACCAAAGACGGCCTTCAGAACTAGGTATGGGCATTTCGAATTTTTGGTGATGCCTTTTGGTCTAACAAATGCCCCTGCGGCATTTATGGATTTGATGAATCGGATCTTTAAAAGTTTCTTGGATCAATTTGTGGTAGTATTCATTGATGATATTTTGATCTACTCAAAAAACAAGGAGGAGCACGAAAACCACTTGAGGATGGTATTACAAGAGTTGAGTCTTCATCAACTGTACGCCAAACTCAGTAAATGTGAATTTTGGATTACGAAAGTAAACTTTCTGGGACACGTAATATCCCATGAAGGAGTTACGGTAGATCCAGCAAAGATTGAAGCAGTAGTGAATTGGAAAGCACCAAAGAATGTAACAGAAATCAGGAGCTTCCTAGGGTTAGCAGGATATTATCGCAGATTCATTCAAAATTTTTCTAGTATCGCTGCACCTATAACTCGACTTACTAAGAAGGGGGTAAAGTATGAATGGTCAGAACTTTGTGAGGATGCGTTCCAAGGATTAAAAACAAAACTCACTACAGCCCCGGTACTAACCATACCAGAAAGCGGGAAGAAGTACACACTTTATACGGATGCCTCTCACGTGGGGTTAGGGGCTGTACTTATGCAAGAAGGCCGAGTTGTGGCTTATGCTTCCAGACAATTAAAAGCTCATGAAAAGAATTATCCTACACACGATCTGGAGCTAGCTGCGGTCGTGTTTGCACTAAAGATTTGGCGTCATTATTTGTATGGGGAACAGTTTGAGTTATACTCGGATCATCAGAGTTTGAAATATATAAGCACACAGAAAGATCTAAATTTATGGCAAAGAAGATGGGTGGAATTTTTAGTCGATTATGACTATAATTTTATTTACCACCCTGGTAAGGCTAATGTAGTAGCAGATGCCCTCAGTAGAAAGGGACAAATGGTCAACATATTAGCTGATAAATGGCAGTGGGCTTGCACATTAGAAAACCTTGATTTAGTCACTAAGAAAAGCTCACCACGAGCTTATCTAAGTCACCTCCGAGCTCAACCAGAAATGATAAAAGGAGTAATAGAGGCACAAACATCAAACTCAGAATTGCAGGGAATTCGATACAAATTAGAAAAGGGGGAGATTGTAGAAAATTGGGCACTCAGTTCAGACAACGGACTGAGATTTCGAGGCAGATTAGCAGTCACTGATGCTCCTTATCTGCGAGAGGATATATTAGCTGAAGCCCATCATTCAAAGTTTTCTATCCATCCGGGGGAAAACAAAATGTATCACGACTTAAAACGAAACTTTTGGTGGAGTGGAATGAAGAATGATGTAGCCCAATTTGTGTCAAAGTGTCTCACTTGCCAAAAGGTGAAGGCTGAACACAGAAGATCACCTGGGTTATTGCAACCTCTTCCGGTAGCAGAATGGAAATGGGAACATATAACCATGGATTTTGTGACCGGTTTTCCTACCACAAGGAAGGGAAATGATTCAATCTGGGTAATTGTGGATCGATTAACAAAGTCAGCTCATTTTCTACCGCGAAAGACAACTGCGTCCACTAGAGACGATAGTACCCTATACCTGAAGGAAATTGTTAGACTTCACGGTATTCCAGTAACTATTGTGTCCGACAGGGATCCTCACTTCACCTCTAAGTTCTGGAGAAGTTTACAGAAGGCTATGGGAACAGAATTGAATATGAGTACGGCATATCATCCTCAAACTGACGGGCAGTCAGAGAGAATAATACAAATTTTAGAAGACATGTTGAGATCTTGTGTGATGGACTTCAAGGGTAGTTGGGAAGATTTCCTGCCGTTAATAGAATTTACTTATAATAACAGCTATCAGTCCAGCATACAAATGGCACCTTTTGAAGCCTTATATGGAAGACCCTGTAGATCCCCAGTCTGTTGGACGGAAGTGGGAGAGAAAAGTATAATGGGGCCTGAAATAATCCAGGAAACGACCGACAAAATAAAAATTATTCGGGCCAATTTACTAAAAGCACAGAGCAGACAGAAAAGTTACGCAGATAATCGAAGAAGACCTCTCGAATTTGAAGTGGGAGATTTTGTTTTTCTAAGAATCTCGCCGAGGAAAGGTATACAACGTTTTGATATCAAGGGAAAACTTGCACCCAGATATATTGGGCCCTACGAAATATGGGGAAGAGCTGGACCAGTGGCATATCGACTGGCATTACCCATAAAATTGGCAAATATACATCCAGTTTTTCACGTGTCCATGCTTCGCAAGTATGAACCAGATCCTTCTCACATTCTGAAAGATGAAGATATCAGTATTCAATCAGATGCCTCATACATAGAAGTACCCGTGAGAATTTTAGATACCAAGGATAAAGAATTACGAACCAAGACTATTCGACTGGTAAAGGTACTATGGCAACATCACAACGAGGAGGAAGCTACTTGGGAATTGGAATCAGAAATACAAAAGCAATATCCACACCTATTCAACAACTGAGGTATGAACTCGAATTCAATCAAAAAGTTATGTACTCTAAATTTCGAGGACGAAATTTTTATTAGGGGTAGAGGATGTAACAACCCAAAATTATTTAAATGTCATTATAAGAAAATTTTTATAGAAAAATCAAAATAAAAATCGGATGGCGCCATTGCGTTCGTCTCGCCGAGACGATCGAAAAACCTATACAAACTTATTCGATTTGGACACATTTAGAGTATTTAAAAATTGTGAGAAAAAAAAATATATATATATGTATACATATTTAGCCGATAGAAGGATTTGAACCTATGACCTCTTTATTAGAACTCTTAAAGATTTTCCTCTAGACAAAAGACCCAAAGAGCTTTTCTGTATTAGAAACAGCTAATATAACTAATATATATACCACTGGGGAGACCAACAGTCGATGACCCTTCGTTTCCGATCGGACGGAAAGGGTCGCGCAGATGTAACCGAAGCCAGCGACCTTTTGTTTCCGATCGGACGGGTACAGCTGCAGTACGCACTAAATGGCCGAATTGCAATAAAGACCCTGTGTCTTTTGGAATTCTCAAAACCACTATATAAACCCCCCCCCTCCACAAGAGTTTTTCACTCCAACCCGTCTCGAAACCCGTGCCCTACCACTTCCCTCCTCCTCGTCAACCACCACTAACCACCGCCCGCCGCCGACCGCCGCTCGCCGTCGGCCGACCGCCGCCCGCCGCCGCCGGCCGACCACCGCCCGCCGCCGGCCGACCACCGCCGGCCGACTGCCGCCGGCCGACCGCCGCCCGCCGACGACCACCGCCCGCGACCGCCGCCGCCGGCCGACCACCGCTCGCCGGCGACCGCCGCCGCCGGCCGACCACCGCTCGCCGGCGACTGCCGCCGCCGGCCGACCGCCGCCACCCGCCGCCGGCGACTGCCGCCGCCGGCCGACCGCCGCCTCCTGCCGCCGACCGCCGCCTCCTGCCGTCGGGCGCCGCCCCAAGACCCGGTTAGTTTTTATTTTTTTTATTATTATTATAAATATATATGGGCTGAAGCCCAGTAGACCTATATAAAAAGCCCATTATGAAATTTGGGCTGAAGCCCATTAAGGAATGGGCCAGGCCCATTTTTAAATTGATATAGTGACTCTCAATTTAATAACTGAAACCGTATTGCTAATAACAACTGAACTGTTTTACTAAAGGCAGACCCGAATAAAAAAATCCGTTAGTAGCCAACTGTTTTGGCCGAACCGGGAGCAAACGAACTCGGAATTGAGTTCCGTTTGCGGCCACGGGACCGTAATGAAACGATCTACACAACAGTATAGATGTAAGGTATTTTTGAAATTACAAAAATACCCCTTAAAGAGAGAAAACCCACTAATTCATATCGAATTATGTTCGGAAAAATCCCAGAAAAATTTAGGAAAAACTAATAAAATATTAGTAATATATTTTCAGGTTTCGAGCGTGATAAAGCTTCCTCATCAAGAATAAGAGTTTGCAACGGTTCAGGTAGGGGAGTTTTAACCAAGTTTCTTCATGCTAAATATCTGCTATAGATCATCGGTAAATTGCTATGAGTAGTAAATTATGAAGTACGTGATCACTTGTTGGGTGTGGGTCTAGCCCTGGCGGAATGCCAGAAAGTACCTGGGTGTGGGTCTAGCCCTGGCGGAATGCCAGAAAGTACCTGGGTGTGGGTCTAGCCCTGGCTACAGGCCTAAAAGTTACCTAGGTGTGGGGCTAGCCTAGTCTGAGGACTAAAAGTACCTAGGTGTGGGGCTAGCCTTGTTGCGGACTAAAAGTACCCGGGTAAGGATTGAGATTCCTACCCTGGCCGGAAGAGCCAAAAAGGGAATCGGGTAATGCATGTTTTCTATTATTTACATTTCGTAGTCACGTTTACTGTTTTTCCGTACAAATATTTAGCATGAAATAAACTATGCCATGAGGTGAGTCAGTGGTTTGGACTCACCCCCCTACAGATGTTGTGCATCCTTCAGAGTCAAATCCTGCAGTACTGGAAGAGAACGAAGAGCGAGTAGTGAACGACCCAGAAGGAGTGGAGGACCCGCTGTACACCCCTTTCTACGAAGATGCCGAAGCTGAAGCATGAAGTGTCGTCGAAATAAAAGAATAAATTTATTTTCCTTAGACTTTGGTTCTCATAAAATGTATCAAACAATGGTTATTTTAATGGAATGGCTCAGTTAAGTTCCAAAATTTGATGGAGCTTAGTTATACCAAGCTTTTATTTTCTAACACCTCAGTATTATACGGATCAAATAAATCCGTAAAATATTGGGGCGTTACAGTACCCACCAGCATCTTGTTCGCATCTTTGATCTTGTTGTCCCCAATAGTCAACATAATGCCTCCTATATATTTGATAACCTCCTCTAGAACGGTAGAACCTTTTCTTTGGGATTTATTCAGTCCTCAAAAATCCGAATATTGTGTTACTTCCAAAAAGAGGTCATCACACATGAAACCATCAATATAATAATGTTGGTGTGAAGGGATTTGGAATGAGCTAAATCATTGAGTCTTTCGATCATCTCCTTGAATGGTTCTCCTTGAGAGTGCTGCACTTTGGCTACGCTGTACAGTTTGAGCCATATATGATTGGAATAGGGGCAAGAGAAAAATAGATGATCTACAATCTCTTCTTCTTTGCAGCAAAGAGCACACCTGTTAGCCGTGTGGAACCCCTTGGACTTTAAGGTGTCTTTAGTGGCTAATCGGTTGTGCATAGCTATACAAATGAGGATTGCTGAACTGGGAGGAACCAGCCTAACCCAGACGAGGTTTGCCCAGCTCACCACTTGTGCTATATGTCTGATTTCTTCCCAAGCTTCAGCAAGTCTGAAACAGTCGTCCTTGGATTTGATCCACTTGATTGCATTGTCGAGGTTGTTCTCTTCAATAGGAATATCTTGGATAATCTCAAACAAGATTTGAGTTATGTTGTTGACTGGTTTCGGAAGCCTCCAAGTAAACCCCTCTATGAAATCCCCTACTCTAGCATTTAGATACCCTTGTTCCATCATGGCTCTATTTCCCACTATTTCAGCTGGGTTAAGCCCCTCTATCCATGGGTCCTCCCAAAAATAAATGTTCGATCCAGCTCTAATGGAGAAAGAAATAAACTCTCTCAACTTGTTTTTGATTTTGAGGATGTCTTTCCATATAGAGAAGTGATGGGAGGCTGGGGTCGTGCTCTAGAAGTTTTTTTTCCAAGGTATTTGCCCTTCATCCATTAATTTACTCCATAGTGAGTAGTGATCCGAGATAAGGAGCCACCCTAATCTAACAAGACTAGCTTTAGATATATCCCCCACTCTTCTGATGCCTAGCCAACCTTCTATTTCTGGCTCGCAAACGAGGTCCCACTTCACATGAGTAGCTGATGATTGCCAAAAAAATTTCTTCATCAGCTTCTCTATCTTCATCTGGACCACAACAGGGGTAAAGAAAGATGATGCCCAATAGTAGGAGAAGCTCTGTAGGACTTATTTGATAAGCTCCACTCTTTCTCAATCTTAGTATAATCAATAGATGAGGTGACTACTGTCACACGGCTAGCTCAAACCCAGATGGTGAAGCACCTCTACTCCGGGTGAGTAGTCGCAAGTTTACATTGTCACCCGCGGTCTGTTGTGGAGCGGTGTTAAAAATCATAAGAAATCCAGGATGTTCATCCTCTGACAAGTTTCAAATCTGGGGGTATCGGGGGATACCCGTGCTGTGTTTCCAATAGGCTGTAGTCGACTACGACTACCCGAGAGAGAGAGAGAGAGAGAGAGAGAGAGAGAGAGAGAGAGAGAGAGAGAGAGAGAGAGAGAGAGAGAGAGAGAGAGAGAGAGAGAGAGAGAGAGATAATAGATGCAGGCAAATGCAATTGTCAGGTTGTTGAGAGGTCATGGGTTTGATGGTAGGGTTTCTCTTGCATTGCAGCAGTTATTGCGATCTGATTGACGGTCGGTTACCTGCCGGATGCTCATGTGGCGATAACGTGCTCAAAAAGTGGAGCTGGCACGGCTTGCACGATGATCCGTTCAGTGCTGGGCTTTGCCGGGGGCTAAGGTAGTAGTAGAAGCTAGCTAGCTAGCTAGCTAGCTTGTGAGCAAGATGAAAGCATATATACCAAGCATTGCCTTTATTTCTGGTGGCCCAAATACATACATAACATAACAGACATGCAGTTCAACGAAATTGATCGAGCGCTTCATTTGAAACCCTAGCCTGCCCATGGGCCACTGAACAATTACATACAAGGTGGCATGGGTACATCCATGCCATACCATATGGACATATATAAAAGCACATATTTAGAGTCCAGCGGTGTAGCCGACGCCGGTCCCTGGCAGCCATGAGTCTCCAAAGATAAATTGGGCGACGGTGAACTTGGACGCCTCAGATGAAGTAAGCGACGAGTGCACTCCCGGCCAACTGACCCGACCCGAGGTGGAGGCTCCCGGGCCCATGTTTGCATACTCCCCGTAGTAAAGAGTGGATAGGCCGAAGCTGCCCGACCATGGCTCCCACCCGGCCGAGCTGATGGAAGCATCCAAGTAGGACCCCAACACAACCACCCTCGCGTACCTGTGCCACGGCCTCCCGAGATAGGTCTGTGTGCCGCCCAGGTCGGATGCACCTGCAATCTTGCAGTTGTGGATGGATATGCCCGTATTCTGGTTCGGGTCGGTACGACCTTGGGCCGTCACCGAGTTCCTCTGGCCCCCATCCGGCCTCCGGGGTTGTATGAAGCAGTTTTGAATGACTACAGCCGAATTGCCGAAGATAAAGTCGACGGTGCCGTAGATGTCATTGTCCCGGTAGAACTGCCGGTTAGAGTGGGTGTAAAGAGTGTCCTGGTAACCCTGAATGGAGCACTCGGTGATCACTGATCTATCGGCGCCGACCCTAAGGGCCACGGCCTGGTGCTTCGATGGGCCAGCGCTGTTGATGATTGTTAAGCCTTTTGCTATAAAACCCGATCCCATTGCAGCTGAAAAACAGTAACGTGTTTCAAGTTTAGCAAAAAAACAAGCATTTAATTTTGGTTTTGATTGGGGTTAGGGCTGCAAACGATCCAGTGTTTGATTTGGTATATGTTTGAGCATGCCTTGCTTATTAAACGAACCTAATTAATCTTCAAGCTTGGGCCTTGTTCGATTAGTAATTGAACAAACTCCTACTCATTGATCATGAACGATTTCCAGACCTAGTCAAAAAACTTGGATTATATATCTAGGCACTATTGCCACTTTTTATGACCACCTAGTCTATTCCCAAGCTAGCTAGCTTGTTTTTACTAGCCATGTATAATTCTGTTCATACGCCTAACCAAACCAACCTTTGCTATGTTTTTTTTGACCATCCAAGCGGTCAGAGTGGTGTGCACAGTTAATCAAACAAGAAGAGAAAAAATAGTACACACCACAAATAACACTAAAGATTTTAGGTGGTACGGCAATCAACATAGAGGACGGGGCGCTATAGTATGAGCTCGATCATGCCAGAAACCTCTCCAACATGAGAGAGAGAGAGAGAGAGAGAGAGAGAGAGCCCCTTGGTACGTGGTAACGTAGTTAATTTGTTTATATACCTTTTGTTTGTTCTATTGGCTCGTTTATTATATGATTCTAATTAAACTCAAATATAAATTTATCTCAATTAATAATGGAGCAAACCCGATCGATCGAATAAAGACAGTACCGACATGCTTAAATAATTATCTGTGAATACATTGTTGATGAGTGGCCGTTTGCAACCCGGCCTGGTTGGTGTGCAAATGGCCGGGGCTCAGCTTAAATAATTAATTAAGTACCCAAGCCAGCCGGCCGATCAATTTTGCTTATTTTGGATTTTTTTAATTTTATTATCAAACTTAATGAGATTCGAAGATCGAAACAAGAGGAGGTAGTCAGTAGGTGCTATTTATTATTTTCATAATCCTATGAATATGATATTAAAAATCTAGATTTGCATGCGTAAAAAGACCAAACAGTTAATCTTGAGGAAAAGTTCGCTCCACGGTGTCCAAATTGAGAGACGAACAGAGAATCTCTCCGACATGGGAGAGAGAGAAAGTGCCACCAGGCCAAGAGCCCGTTGGTACTTTACGTATGGTTGGTGCATGGATTAAGTTGGGTGATTTCTAGATGGTGGCCGGTCTCGAACATCAGATCGAGCTCGACGTAATGTTTTCAAAACCGGACAGAAAGACAAATCGAAAAGGCATCCAGTTCGGTCCAAATCGGTTCAAACCACTGGTTCAACTACCGTTTGAACCGCATGAAAAAAGATTTCTTTTAAATAGATATTTACTAAATCCTTCAATGAAAAGTTTGATTCTTGGGTCAACAAAGAAACCGGTTTATTCAAAGACCGAACTGAAACATGTTCCGGTTCTGATCCAAACCGGTCGAACCGCCCGGTCCAATACGGTTTTCAAAACACTGGCTCGACCAGACGGTAATGGGGGTTGTTAGCTAGGCCTAGGCACGTCATTATGTATGGGTCCCAAGGAAAGACAAGTAATTAAATAGAGGGGCGAGGCGAGGCGAGGCGAGGCCAGGCGAGTGGGAGATGGAGAAACATATATGCATACGTACCGACGGTTGCCGACTGGTATGTAGACCAGCCGTCCTCAGCGTTCCTGCCACTTGTGATGACGGATATGCCCTTTCCGTCCCCCATTAACATGACGTTCTTCTGCTTGGTCGGGATGTTGATGTTCTCCTTATAGATCCCAGCCTTCACATATATTACGGTCCTGCCACCGCCTCCGCCTCCGCCTCCGCCCCCATCCGTCAGCGAAACAAAGGTGATTGCCTCGCCGATGGTCCTGTGCGTGCCGCTACCGTCTTGAGCCACCACCGCATCAGCTCGGATGCCGCTCGGGGATGCTTCTAGAAGCTTCCGGTCACCGGCGGACACCCACGCCGGAAATTGATCGGATAACAACCTCCGGTGGCCGCCGGTAAGCAGGGGCGGTAACTTCCTCCCCTTCAGAAGCTGGTGCAGAGCGAGCGAGTTGCTGATGAATTTGGTCAAGCTTTGCACTTGAGCATCCATGGAGTCCCTCCCGGCCGAAGCCGCAACGGTTCTGAGGCTCTCGGAGCACGTGACCTGGTTTGTGAGGGCGGCGCTGAGCCACGTGTTGATATCGTGGGGGCCGGAGCTTTTCTCCGGGTCTAAGACGTCGTGGAGCTGCTCCAGGCTGATGTCAAGGAGCTCGAGGCAGTCGTCCATGCCGGAGGGCGGGGTGGAGGAGGGGTTCCGGTGGGAGAGGGTCAGGTTGTAGGCCATGGTGCGGGCAGAGTGGGCCCGGTCCATGGCGAACTGGACGGAGATGTCAAAGAGATCTTTGGGCGTCCTCCTCCTCGCGGGTGGTCCGGCGGCAGGGGAGGCGAGCGCGGACTTGCAGGCTTCGGGGTAGAGGGTAGCCCTGCAGGCAGAGGATATAATGGCAGTCAAGGCAGTAGTAGTTGTGGCTCTAGAGAGGTGTTGTGTTCTGCTGGAATGGTGATCATGAGGTGAAGGATGGTAGGTTTTGGGCTTATCCGCTGCTATGGTTGCAGAAGCGAAGAAGATCAGCAGCGCAAAGGAACTGACACAGCATGCCACCCATATTATGAACCTCTTCTTTCCATCTCTCTCCCTTTGCTGCATGCTCACGGCTACCATATGCATGAAGAGAGAGAGAGAGAGAGAGAGAGAGAGAGAGAGAGAGAGATGCCCTGTGGCTTAATTGTACTACTATGTGGGTTTGGCATGGGTTATATATATAGACTAGAAAAGGATTACTGCATGGAGCATGAAATTAAGATGCCGAAGCCTCGATCGATCCGATCCACTACGTACATGTAATGAGGAGTCAACCTCAAAGGGTCCAAACGGCTTGGCTTCAACTGATATTCCAACTTATAGTATATTATATTATATCCATAGATATACATACATGAAACAGAAGCCAAAGGTCAAAGTCTCGCTTCTGTCTTTATAAGGTGGTTGCTGGATGCTCGATCGATTTCCACCGGAAGGTGGTGATCTAATTATTGAACCCTACCTTTATTTCAAACATAACATGTGGCGGGTTGATCCTCATCCTCATCATCATCAATTTCAAAGTAACAAAATTAATTTAATTTTCTTCCTATATATGTTTTATCAATTAATATAGAAAAATTCTAGGATACCCATTTCGGTACCGTACCAAAATTCATAGGGACCATCCTATGGCCCATGGCCCTATGAATTCAAGCTTTCATGTACAACTGATCTATCTACCAAGCATGTCCATAAATGTGACAACTTTTTACCAATGCCTGCTGGACCATCATAAATGATACTTATACAAGGCATGCAGTCATCTAATAATTAAGTGATCTTTTTATATGCGAGTTAAATATAAATTTTTATCACAACAAGAAATCTTATTGTGTTCGTAAAAATACTATTTAATAAATAGTTACTTTTCGTTACCGAATTGTTATCCTTTCTATGTGTAAGATAGAATCAGCTATAATTGTTTGACATGGTTAAAAACAGTTTTTGTCACAAAAAAAAACTATATTGTGAGCAAATGTATATACATATTATTTATAATAATATACAATCAATCTACAATTAATGCATGCTATCATATCAAATTGTTACTCTATGCTATTAGATTGTTACTTCTTACCAAATGTTACTTTGCTACCAGATTATTACTCGATCTTTATATGTAGGGTAAAATCATCATTTAAAGATTTTCGTTATTACCTGCAAGCGGTAGAAGGATCTTGTGCTTACAGTTAACTGCAAACTTTACATGCCCTTAACATTAAATGTACTGAAAACCTTTTAAATACCTAACACCAATTACCCATATTCACTACAAGAAAGATGTTTATTGCCGACATATATATATTTTTTCTACCTGTATAATATGGGTTTTTACCGACGTGAATAAAAAATTTCGTCGGTATAAACTTATTGATTTTTTTTTTTTGGATTTTTATTGCCGACAGACATTTAAGTACTGTCGGTATAAATATTTTTACCAATAGTTAATATATTTTCCGTTAGTAAAATATTATTTTTTGCCGAAGGAACTAAACCCGTTTGTCGATATTATAATTTTTTTATTTATTAAATTTTTGATATTTTGCCGACAAAAATTTTAATATTCGCCGAAAAAATGTATTTCTTTACCGATGGAAACATAGAATACCATCGATATAAGTCAAGTCAGCAAAAAAAAAGACAAAATCACGATCTGATCACAGACCTAATTCCCCCAAACAAAGAGATCGACCCGCCTCGGCTTCCCATGCCTCCTTTGTGGACGCCTTTCCTTCACGCCTCCGGCCCCTCATCCCTATCCGGCAACCAGCGGTGAGCCCCTCCCCTATGCACCCTCTCCCTCTCCGGCAAGTCCCCTCCCCCTGAACTTGCTCTCCCTCTCCCTATCTAGCGCCGCCACATTCTCTCCATTTTCTCTTCCTCATCTTACTCTTCTCTCATTTCCCTCCTTCTCTCTTCCATGATCCCCCTCTCCCTTGCGCCCCCCCCCCCCCCCTTTTTTTTTGCCCTAGCTGCCTGATGTAGTAGCAGACGACTATGGTTGCCATGGTTGGCTGCGGTTGTATCCGGTAGCTAGGGCACAAAGGAAAGGGGGGCGATAAGGCAGACGGAGATCGAGGAAGAGAAGAGGAGGGAAGAGGAGGAGGATGAGAAAGGGAGATAGAGGAGAATGGGGCGGTGTCAGAGAGGGAGAAAGAGATCAGATTAGACTCTAACCCTAACTCTTAACTCCAACCATATTACTTTTAATGTAATATGCTCTCATATTTTTGTTAGAATTGGTGTGTTCTAAGCTTGTAAAACTCTGTATTTTGATCTAATAATTAAGGCTGAATGTTATTATGTGAGATGCATGCTGGTACGTAATAGTTACATGTTCTTTCAAGAACCGAGAGCCTTGGCTACATAGTAGTCCACTGAGTTGAAGACTAAGTAGATTGGTCCTATATAACCTAAATCAGTTCACAGCTATGATAAGGTTGATCACCTCATCATGATAAGCTATTGAGGATGAAAGTGCATGGGGAGTCTTGACCAGCCACAGTGTCTGTAGCGAACAGAACCAACACGGTGTACAATCGGTGAGCAAACATATATATACTAAGTTGTATTTCTATTTAAGGTAAAACGGTCCTAAATCTAAAGAACAATGACTGGTGGGCTAACCAATTGTGTGGTGCTTTGGTACACCAATGTGTGAAGGTTTAGTTATGTAATCCAAAATCATGGTGTACTGGATTACCCAGCTGACGTCGCATCCGTGTGCTACTCTAACAGGTCATTCACATCCCTTATGGGAGGTGCGTTCTTTGGTATGACTTACGTTGTACCAAATTCAAGCCTGATGTTTATCAGTTGGAATGGTGATTGGGTTTGATTACTTGATGGGGTAATAAGTAGTACAATATATATGGCCAACTTGGAAGGAACTGAGTCATATGAGCACTCGAGTCTAATGGTAGTCTCTACCGCTCGAGTTACAGCATGGCACCAAGTAGAGGAAGAATGGGTTTACCACTACTAAGAGGATAGCAGTGGTATACGGGAGAACACAGTAAGTTTAGAGGCATTAGAGTGCAGTCTGCATCGTACTTTAGCTGGCTACATAGGTTAACTCGAACTCAGAGGATCGATGGTACACTCGAGTAGTGTGTCGATTGAGTTCAAGTTGGAAGCCATGAACCCTGGTCCATGAAGGTTCCACCTTAACCACATTATGTACAGTCCTTCAGCCATCTCCTTGAAACATAGGACGTAGTTAGAGGAAGTAAGAAGTCTTTATCTACGCTCTGTGTATGCTTCACATTAGTACATGGTAGATGCGTGACTACATGCGTATACTAAGGGGAAACCCAAAACTAGTATAGAGACGCATGTAGTTATCCATTGCCATAAGTGAACTTTGCTATATGGGTATAATGCACCGTGATATATTGCAAGTTAACTAGTTGACTTTACTTGGGACACCCTTTGGGAACCCTGGTAAATAGTGAAATCACTGGTGTGATTCACTTATGAGTGTCTTGCTAAGTCTCAAACACGAGGGACAGCCAACTAGTGACATAGGGGCATTTTGGTCAAACCACACATCACCATGCACTAGTAGGGGCCGGCCCTAGGTATAGGAGACCAATGTTGGAAAGATTTGTATGATAGAGGCTCGCAACAGAAGTGATTAAGCGATCAAAAGACCATTCATGGTGCACGCTATACAATTTAAACTTTTATTGAAACTAATCTAAATGTGTATGTATGTGTGTGCACGTGATTCGAACACCCTAACGAAAATCTAGCATGCATGCTAATCATAGAACTCGCTAGATCTACATGTTAGATTATGCGTACCTTTTGTGCAGATCTTTTAACCTTGGAGAATTATCTTCTTTGTCGATGGAGACGGAAGATCGTCCATGAAGAAGCCGATTATATACCGGAAGATGATGCTTTCTTGTTCACCCGATCTCACACGATGTACAGAACGTCGCTCTTGGATCTCTGAGTGCCTCCGAAGAATGACCCTTCTCCTACTCTGAAACTCCACATGAGGTAAACAAAGTCGCAAGCGAGGAAGAAGAGAAAGATAGGAGAGAGAACTAGAGAGAAGAGAGGGGGTTTGCGTTTTTGGTGGCTTGTATGGCTGGCCCCCCCTTCCCCTATGCTCTTTTATAAGACCGGCCTACCCCTTTGGACCTAATCCAAAAAGGATAGGTTTGATCCTTTTTAAATCTCCATATATCTCTCCGAAATCTTTATCCTTTTTCCCTACTTATAGAACTTGAATTTTACCAATTCAAACCCCTCTGTATATCCCTATAGCTAGCCCTATTACTGGGGTTCTCATCCCCATAATATAAGGTCCGGACCTGCATGGGTCTCCCACATCTAGGGTTGGCCACTAGTAAGGCTTGGCAGTGTGCGTTTTTACCAAAACACCCTTATGTCTCAAATTGACCATTTCTAGTATGTGAGACTTAGCATCTCTTCCTTAAATGATGTTTACAAGTTACTTCACTATTAACTGAGGTCACTAAAGGGTGCCCCTAGTAAAGTCAACTAGTCAACTCACAACATATCTCGGTGCATCGCACCCATCCAACGAAATTCACTTATGGCAAGGGATAACTACTTGCACCTATGTACTAGTCTAGGGCTTCCCCTTTAGTACTCGCATGTAGTTACGCATCTACCGTGTACTAGTGCAAAGCATACATGGAGCATAGACTTCTTTCTTCTTCTTACTGCTCACTGTGTTCTGAGGAGATGGTTCAAGAACCGTACATAATGTGGATAAGGTAAAACCATCAGGGACCTAGGTTCATGGCTTCCAACTCAAGCTTGATCGATACACTACCCAAGTATACTCTCGATCCTCTGAGCTCGAGTTAACCTGCGTGGCCACCCAGAGTGCGATGCAGGCTGCACTCCAATTCACCCGGACTTACTATGTTCTCTCGCATACCCCTGCTCTCAGCTTAGTAGTAGTAAACTCACTGTCCTTCCACTTGATGCATGATGCACTTCGACTGGTAGAGAATACTGTGAGATTCAAATGCTCATATGACTTGGTTCCTTTCAGGTTGACCTATACATTATACCTTTGATTACACCGTCGAGTAATCAAACCCGATCAACAGTCAAACTGATGACCACCATACCTGAATTTGGTATAGTAGAAGTTAGACCAAGGAACGCACCTCCCGATAGGGGTGTGGATGGCCTGTAGGAGTGGCATATTGATGCAACGCCAGTCGGATAACCCAGTATACCGTGGTTTTGGATTACGTAACTAGATCTTGAATCCATAATCTAACTACCAAAAGAACTGTTACTCGAAAGAAATGATTCAATAACTAAGAGTTGTAGATTACCTTCACTTATATTTTGAAGCTTCTTGCAGTCCTTCTTCTAATAACCATTCTGGCCACACCGAAAACACTTAGTGCTTGGTTTCTTTGATTCGATAGATCCAGAGGCCTCCGTAGAGTTCTTCACAAGTGCTGATTTAAGTTTCTTCTCATGTTTCTTGCTCTTAGGTTTACCAGACTTCTTAAAGGATCTGCGTTGCACAATATCCATGTTCATGTTTGAACCCAAACATTTTCAACATGTGCTCCCAAACTAGCATCCCTTCAGACATCTTAGTGCCGGCGAGTTTCTTGATGGTGAGGTATCGCGTAACATGATTGTGACCCTCAAATATCTCATTCAAGTACAACATCATATCAGAAGCATTAGGCATTTCCTCGACTTGCTTCTGCAGAGTTATTTAGAAGAATGATATTATATAGCATTTATATATTTTATTAGATTCCTTCCAGTCAGTAAACTCCTTTAACTGTGCCTCTGTGGCATTGGGTCCTAGCAAATCTGGCTCAGGGTCATTTAAGGCTGTCATATGTTTACCAATCCTTAAGACCAGGTATAGATTGCGCTTCCAGTCCTCATAGCCGGGATTGGTAAGTTTATGGTCATTTATGATAGCGGACAGGGGGTCTAACTTGGTCATCTGAAAATAAAAGATTGACTTATAAAAATACATAAAAACTTATTTTATAGATTTTTAAAACAAGCTAATTATATCTAAATATCAGTACTACCCTCAAGCGATGACATCTCTATGGATTAATTTAACCATACATTAGTGAATTCAAGTTATACCTTATAGCACAGAGACATAGGCTTCGGCTGAACTCCGAGATCACATTTTATATTAACTCTTTTCTCAACTCATCTCGTTCACTTCTAAAGCTCAAGTCTAAAAATCCAACGCTCGAACTGACGATCGAATCGATTGACTGGTTGGGTAGAGTCCTCGGGTCGGCACGAGAATCATCCCCCACAGCCTAATATATGTTATGCATTATACAATGCCAGATATCTATTTTGCAGTAGACATGATGGCTCGGTTTTAGTCGAATCTGGGTCTATCTCCATAGATAGCTGTGAAGTGTATACTCAAGTATCTTTATCGAACGAGGGACTATGAGTTAGTTTATACTGCACAGGTACTGACGTCGATTAAATATAGCGACTCTGACTTTATATCAGATTTAGAATCGAGAAAAATGACATCAGGATTTATGTTCATGTTTGAAGGGGCAGCGGTTAGTTGGCAGAGTATGAAGTAGAAGTGCGTCATGGACTCTACCATAGAGACTGAGTACATTGCAGTGTACGATACAGCCAAAGAGGAGGTATGACTCAAGAAATTTCTTATAGACTTAAGGTACGTACTAGAGACCCAGTTACCTATTGTGCTTTATTACGACAATAGTGGAGCGGTAGCACAGGCCAAGGAACCAAGGTACTACCAAAAGAAGAAGCACATCGAGCATAAATTCTATTTGATTCGGTAGTTTCAAAAGCAAGGGCATGAGTTACGATGGCATAGATTGTATCTGCAAATAATGATATTAATCCTTTCACTAGGTGATACCTACCAAGGCATTCGAGTGACATATGAACACGATGGGAGTCAAAATGTTTTTGCTTTGCTAGACCAAATAGGAGATTATTAGAATTAGTATGTTACAAGCTTGTAAAACTATGTGTTTTGATCTTATAATAAAGGTTGAATGTTATTATATGAGATGCATATTCGTACGTAACACAATTATGTGTTCTTTTAAAAATAGAGAGCCATGACTATATAGTAGTCTACTGAGTTGAAAACTACATGGATTGGTCTTATGTAACCTAAATCAGTTTGTAGCTATGATCAGGTTGGTTGCCTCATCATGATAAACTATTAGGGATGACAGTACATAGGGAGTCTTCATCATGGTTATCACCAGGCACAATGTTTGTGGTTGAATGAAACCAATACAGTGTACAGATCTATGAATAGACACTATTACAGTAAGCTGTGTTTCTGCTCAGAGTAAAATGGTTATAAATCCTGAGGAACCACGACTGGTGGGCAAACCAGTTATGTAGTGTTTTGACGTGTAGTTGTTCAGCTACGTAATCTAAAATCACAGTATGCTAGATTACCCGGTTCGCGTTGCAGCAGTATACCACTCCTGTAGGTCATTCATATCCCTTATGGGAGGTACGTTCCTTGGTTTAACTTACGTTATACCAAATAAAGGCCTGGTGGTTATTAGTTGGACTATTGATCGGGTTTGATTACTCGACGGGGTAACCAGCAATATGTGTATATGGTCAATTTGGAAGGAACTGAGTCATATAAGCACTCAAGTTTGACGGTAGTCTCTACCGCTCGAGTTGCGTCATGGCACTAAGTGGAGGAATAACATGTTTACCACTACTAAGTAAAAATGAGGAGTATGCAGGAGAACATAGCAAGTCCGAGAGAATTAGAGTATAGCCTATATTGCACTATGGGTGGATACGCAGGTTAACTCGAACTTAGAAGATCGATGGTACACTCGAATAGTATATCGATCGAGTTCAAGTTGGAAGTCATGAACCCAGGTCTGTAAAGGTTCCACCTTATTTATAATATGTACGGTCCATGAACCATCTCCTCGAAACATAGGACGCAATTAGAGGAAGCGAGAAGTCTATATCTACGCTCCGTGTATGCTTCGTACTAGTACACGGTAGATGTGTGACTATGTGTATGTGTTAAAGGGAAACCCTAGACTAGTACAGAGACACATGTAGCTATCCATTGCCATAAGTGAACTTCGCTACATGGGTGCGATTCACCGGGATATATTATGAGTTGACTAATTAACTTTACTACACTTCAAGAACCCTGATGAATAGTAAAATTACTAGTGCAATTCACTTATGAGTGTCTTGCTAAGTCTCGCACACGAGAGACGACCAACTAGTGACATAGAGGCATTTTGGTCAAACCGCACGTCACCATGCATCGGTAGGGGCCGACCCTAGGTGTGGGAAACCAACTCAAGGCTGGCCCCTATTATTTAGGGATTTGTTTCCTCTTTAATAGGACCAGACATAGGGATAAACAAGAGGGTTTTGACCGGGTCAAAACCACTTATATAAATTAGATAAAAGAGAAATACGAGGAGAGATAGGTGGAGAGAAAAGGGGGGTCAGCCCTATCTCCTAGGATCTCAATCCTTGCTAGGGCCGGCTGTATATATGAGTAGAAGGAAAGAGGAGGCTGACCATAAGGTTGCCAAGCCTGAACCCCCGCTCCCTTCTCTCATTTGCTTCTTCTCTTTCATCTCTTGTCTCTCTCGCTTGCTGATGAGCGTCCATTTGGTGCGAATTATCCTTTCTTAATCATGCACATAGCGTCACTTTGCTACGTAAAACTTTCATAATACACGTAAACTGCATGAGTTTCTTTACACCACGATATAGTAGACTCTCATACGAACCCAACGGCATATTGGTTCACTCTCATACATATCATGCATGATAGTTATACTGTCTGATAATCTAAATTATTCTTTTGTCGATAATCGCATATTGGAATCTTATGGACGTCATTTCATGTGTGATTTTCAGGGAATTGATCCGGTTATTGATGCAGTCAGCTCAAGAGCGTTATGATCAAGCAATGGATATTCTCACGGCAATGCGATGGAAGTTGTACAGGCCGGATGCGGACATTTCTGACGGACCGATGATGAATGCGGATGATGTTAAGTGGGTGACCAAGCCTTCCACGTGACTCTATTGCTCTTGAACCCATTAACCAACCCAAGTTGGCCATTCCCTACTTTTCTTATTTCACCATCGTACCCATCGCAACCGTCTATATACAAAGTCGCCCGTAGACCCGCCATGGCCAAGACTTCGATCGAATCGCACAAACCCGATTATCTCTCATGACCTCTTCTTCCGTCTAAATCGAAGCCGCACATTCCCATAGGTCTTTAAGTATAAAGCCCGGCTCGGTCGTGCACCCACCTCTCCTTTCCACCACACAGCCGTCCGATCGGCACATACAGGCCTTTAAAACCGAATCCATGCGAACGAAACCCACCAGCCCCTTAACCGCACTCTCTCTCTCAGCCCAATCATGGCCGTCCGTTCCTTTCTTTTCCACATAATCACAGCCGGCCCGTGTCTCTTACTCCCCTCTCCTTCCCAACTAATCGCAGCCGCCCAAAACATTAAAACCCCATGCAGCGGCCCAGATCTCTTTTTCTTTAAAACCCATTGCACCAGCGGCCAGCAGCAACTCTCCGGACCCTCTCTTCCCCACTAAATCACAACCGTTCATGTACCCAGCTCATCACCGAGATCCACTCCACCCGGGATTCTCTCTCTCTTCCTACTTTCTCTCTCTAGTCCGCACGTCTCTCTCTCTCTCCCGATCTCATCTCTCTCCTGTTTTCTCTCTCTAAAGCCCGAGATCCACTCCACCCGGGATTCTATCTCTCTCTTCCTACTTTCCCTCTCTTTCCCTCCTTGATTCTCTCTCTAGGTCCCTCTCTTTCTTTAAACAGCCCGAGCATATCTCTCATCAGGACTTTTCTCTCTCCTCCCTAACTCTTCCGCGACCCAAGCCTCGGGATTTACTCTCTCTATCTCTCATGCGTCTCTATCTCACCCACCGAACGGCCAGCTCTCTTCCGTTTCTTTCTTTCCTCTCTCTTTCTAAAACCGGAACCCTCAACCCAGCCGAACTTCTCTCCCTCTCCCGTTCCCTCTATCTCTCTACCGTCTTTATCTATTTCCAAACGGATCACAACCGTCCATTCCACCCATCTCCTTGCACCCAGTTCTCACGTCCTTCCTTGAACCCGTGAACCCTAAAAAGCTCCTCATCTCTTATATAAAGGGTGGCACGAACGAACTGAAGAGGGGACGAACGGAGAGCTCTCACATACCCGAACATCTCACCATCTCCATCATCACCACCTTCACCAACCCGGAGCTCTTGGGACCATCTACAACCCGCATCTCTCATCCCCATCTTCATCACCACCGGAGGAGCCCTCATAACCTTACACCGCCCACCATCTTCATCTTCACCATCACCCGGGCCACACCCCAGCATCTACGGACCCGGACTACGCATCTCGAAGCCACGGCCATCACCACGCAACCGTCTCCAAGCCGAGCCGCGTCATCATCATCGCACGTCGCAATCATCGCCGGGTTCATCATCTTCAAAGGAATATCCGCCATCAACGACCACATGGCCATGCGAGGCTAAACCATCGTTCTAAGTTCTGGATGAAGCCTTGTAGTCGTATCTAAACCATGCTCTTATTTGATTTCCATATTTTAGTGCGTTTAATGAAAATAAGTGATCTTTGCTCATTCATGCTTGATTAAAATTTCTGTAATAAGTTAGCTTTATTCTCCGTTATTATTAGAGTTCTACAGAGGTTTATCTCATAGTTTTATTCTTCGTCATTACGAGTAGTTTTACGGAGAATCATTACATAGTGTTAGCTTCTGTTATTACTCCGAATTTTACGGAGAATTATTTCTGGCTTATTCCATTAAAGCGAGGAAGATCACTACATTCGTGATCATAATAGTGCTCCATTGAATATCATCCACGGAGATAGATTGACTTCGTATCTCCGTGAACATCTTGAAAATCATCTAAAAGTATAGTTTAGATCGCTACTTGTGCGGATTCTAGAGCTTAGAATATCCATCCATATAGATTTCAATCTTAATTAGCTTTCAGTTTAGCTTTCCGTACTTCTTTTACAAAACAATTTCACAAAAATTAATCATCTTATTAAACTAAAAATTAATTAGCTTTAATTTCCCTTTAATTAGTTTTCATCCAAGTCTCTGTGGGATCGACCCGTATTTGCCACTGTCTATCAGATAGACGCCGTGCACTTGCGGTATAACAATTTAAAATCACAACAAGTTTTTGGCGCCGTTGCCGGGGACTTGAGTTTGAAAACTATTAAAGTTTAGTTTTTATTTGCTTTAAAAAGAAAAAAAAAAAGTCAGTATTAGAATTTTAGTTATTCTCGTTCGTATTTTATCTTCTTAGTACTTATTTTTTATTGTGTTTTACTTTTCAGGTACTTACACGCTCAACGGAAAACTTGCATAAGCATCGCCAAGGTAAGTACTCAAATCCTTACCCACGCCTCTCCAGTCAGTGGGTTTGATTACTCCTATTGCTTATTCCTGCTGATTCAATAACCGTAGTAATTAGGGTAATCGGCTAATGTGCAAACTTTCACCGTAGATCAAATAATCGAATTGCATTGCAACTTTGTAAGGTTGTCGCCAGCTCGGCACATACACCTCTTATAGTTGTATGTGTGTCTCAGTCTGAGGTGTACACTCAACCTTGCATCGATAGAAACCATTTGCTAGGGTGCTGCATTGCATAATAGTAGATTCTCTATTTGCATAAGTATTCTGATAAAGTACGTACTTTGTTTTCTTTACTAGCATATCATTATATTAGTTAAACTACTATTACTTAATTGGCACATTAATCTGGACACACAATCCACAGTTTGGGCACGTGTAGGAAAACGATTAGTTAGAATTGATTATAATAACATCGTAGAAATGGCGGAACAGCCGCAAGCAATCACCTTAGGGGATTATATGTATCCCACTAGGGCTACACAACCTTCTTGCATAACCTTACCCAATACTAATGCAAAATTTGAATTAAAATCTGGCTTAATCCAAATGCTTCCCGTCTTTCGGGGAATGGAGCAGGAAAATCCATATCAACATGTGAGGGAATTTGAGGACATATGTGGAACAATGAAATTCGATAATATGTCCGAAGAAAACCTCAAACTTAGGTTATTTCCCTTCTCGCTAAAAGAAAAGGCTAAAGCATGGCTTTATGCCTTACAAGCTGGATCCATAACTACTTGGGTAGGCCTACTCGAGCTCTTTTATAGAAAATTCTATTCTAAACAAAAGACGGCTTCGATTCGTCAGGCCTTGAATGTGTTTCACCAACTGGAAGGTGAAGCTCTCTATAAATACATAGAAAGATTTAAGGACCTACTTCTGCACTGTCCACACCATGGCTTTGAAAAAATTAGACTAGTCCAAATCCTTTATGAAGGGTTGAACTACCCATCTAAGACCATGGTAGAATCATGTTGTAATGGTGAGTTCACCAAAAAGACAGCAGATCAAGCCTGGACCTACTTAGAAGAAATTGCCGAGAACACACTACAGTGGGAACCAATCAATGAAGAATATAGGAAACCCCTCCCTATTGCGCAAGGTGGGCTCTATAAAGTGGAACCTAAATTCGAAGCAGAAGCTAAACTAGCTACTGTGATGAGACGCTTAGAGGCTCTAGAAATGAATCAAGGAAATAGGACTCCCACTCCGAATACCTTAGAGGCACTAAGTCTTAATCAAACTATGAGTTGCAATAATGAGCTTAGCTTTCCTATTTGTTCAATTTGTAGTGAGCCTACCCATGCAGATCATCGATGCCCGATGGTAGGGGGACAAGAAAATAATATGGAAAAAATTAATGCTTTGTATCAAAATAATCGTTTTGATAATCAACAAAGGTATAATCCATATTCAAACACTTACAATGAAGGATGGAAGAATCATCCAAATTTCTCGTGGACTAAAGGTCCGTACCAAGGTGGCCCATCTCAATCTGTACCACCTCCAGGATTTCAAAAGCCACCTATACAAAATGCCACCCCTAACCCAGATAATCAAAGAATCAATTCTCTAGAGGAAACGATGAAACTATTAGCTCAGAATACCCTCCAATTCCAACAGAGCACCGCACAAAGCATTAGTGCTAACACGCAATCTATTGCGAAGTTAGAATACACTGTTAGTCAACTAGCTGATTCTTTGAATACAAGGGATAAGGGTACATTCCCGAGTCAACCTGAGGCTAACCCTAAAGGATCAAACCTAAGGGGTCAATTTGAAATTCATGACATCAAAGGAAAAGGCCATGAGCAGGCCAATGCAATCACTACACTTAGGTCAGGACGGCAAGTTGATAACATGATAGAACCTCCTAAGGAAACTGAGGAACCTAGGCAGAATGATATAATAACTGAAGAAACACCTGAAGAGGAGCCAAAATCACAAGAGGAAACCAGGGAGAACACAATACACGATACTGAAAATATGGCATCACCTAGTGAACCACCTCTTAGAACCTATATTCCTAGAGCCCCATATCCTCAAAGACTAGAGCCAGCAAAGAAAAAAATGCAAATGGATAATATGCTAGAAATTTTCAAACAAGTAAAAATCAACATTCCACTCTTAGATGCAATCCAACAAATACCTACATACGCTAAATTCTTAAAGGACCTTTGCACTTTTAAGAGAGCAACTAATGTACCCAAGAGAGCATTTCTGGCTCAGCAAGCTAGTTCGGTTATTTCATGCTCAACCCCTATCAAATATAAGGACCCTGGTTGTCCTACTATTTCCTGTGAAATAGGGGAATATCACATTGAGAAAGCCTTGCTCGACTTAGGTGCGAGTGTCAACCTCCTTCCATATTCCATATATGAAGAACTAGGTCTGGGGGAGTTAAAACCCACTAGATTGACCCTCCAGCTAGCTGATGCTTCAATTCGATATCCTAAAGGGATAGTGGAAGATGTCCTTATCAAAGTGGGAGAGTTTGTATTCCCTGTTGACTTTGTGGTCCTGGATACAAAACCACCAACTGAATTTACTAATCGAGTACCGGTAATCTTAGGGCGACCTTTCCTAGCAACATCGAATGCACTAATTAACTGTCGGAATGGTGTTATGAATATTTCTTTCGGTAACATGACCATACAAGTGAATATATTTAATGTGAGCAAACAACCGAGAGATGAAAGTGATGAAGTAGAAGAGGTCAACTACTTGCAAGAACAAAAAGAAAGTTTAGTATTGCAAGTAAACTACGATGACCCACTGGAAGCCTGCCTTGCACATTTTGGAAAAGATTTTGATATTGATGATCATATAAATGAAATCAATGCACTACTAGAAGCTACCCCTTCTTTCGGAATGGACAAATGGCAGCCTAAGCCAGAAATCCTCACACCTTCTCTGACACCACCTGTACCTTCAATAATAAAGCCCCCGAAGTTAGAACTAAAACCATTACCACAAAATCTTAAATATGTGTTCTTAGGATCTGCTGAAACTCTTCCTGTCATAATAGCTTCAGACCTAGACGAAGACCAAGAGAAACAACTTGTTGAAATCCTTAAGGATCATAAAGAAGCTATAGGATGGTCAATAGCCGATATAAAGGGCATAAGTCCCTCTGTGGTTCAACATAGAATCTATCTCGAGGAAGAGACTAAAACAAGTCGAGAACCGCAAAGGCGGCTAAACCCTGCAATGAAGGAAGTGGTTAGGACAGAAGTACTAAAACTTTTGGATACCGGAGTGATTTACCCGATTTCAGATAGCTCCTGGGTGAGCCCTGTCCAAGTAGTTCCAAAGAAATTGGGTATCACAGTGGTGATAAATGAAGGTAATGAGTTGGTGCCTACAAGAGTGCAAACTGGATGGAGAGTATGTATTGACTATAGGAAGTTAAACTCTGCTACACGAAAAGATCACTTTCCACTCCCTTTCATAGATCAAATGCTAGAGCGGTTAGCCGGACATGCTTACTACTGTTTTTTAGATGGTTATTCCGGTTATAACCAAATTCCTATAGCACCAGAGGATCAAGAGAAAACTACATTCACTTGTCCATTTGGAACGTTTGCCTATAGACGCATGCCCTTTGGGTTATGCAATGCACCTGCTACATTTCAGCGGTGTATGACTAGTATCTTCTCTGATATGGTTGAACGTTTTCTGGAAGTATTTATGGATGACTTTTCAGTCTTTGGATCCAATTATCAAGAGTGCTTGCAACATTTAGAACTCGTGCTTGTAAGATGCAAAGAGAAAAATCTAGTGCTAAATTGGGAAAAATGTCATTTCATGGTGAAGAAAGGAATAGTCTTAGGGCATGTCATCTCTGATAAAGGGATTGAGGTAGACAAAGCAAAGATTGATCTAATCTCTAACCTTCCACCCCCACGATCGGTTAAAGATATAAGATCATTCTTAGGCCATGCTGGGTTTTATAGGCGATTCATTAAAGATTTTAGTAAAATTTCAAGACCGTTATGCAATTTACTTTCCAAAGATGTACCTTTTACCTTTGATGAATCCTGTCTAGAAGCTTTCGAGCGATTAAAAAAAGAACTTACCTCTGCCCCCATCATCCAGCCTCCTAACTGGTCCATCCCATTTGAAATCATGTGTGACGCATCAGATCATGCCATTGGAGCCGTTTTGGGTCAAAGAGTAGATAAGCTGCCCCATGTAATATATTATACGAGTCGTACTCTAAATGATGCACAGCTAAACTACACTACAACTGAAAAAGAATTGTTAGCTGTAGTCTTTGCCCTAGAAAAATTTAGACCTTATTTGATAGGATCTAAGGTCATCGTGTATACAGATCATGCAGCTTTACGGTACCTTCTCTCAAAAAAAGATACCAAAGCTCGATTGATTCGATGGATCCTTCTATTACAAGAATATGATCTAGAAATTCGGGACAAAAAGGGCAGCGAAAATGTAGTCGCAGATCATCTCTCTAGGTTAAACTTAGATTCCTTTAGTAAGGAACTTCCTCTACATGAAAGTTTTCCCGATGAGCAGTTGCTACAAATCTCTAAACTCCCATGGTTTGCAGATATAGTAACCTACCGAGGCACTGAGGAGATGCCTAGTCATTGGTCGAAACAAGATAAATCTAAATTTTTATCTGAGGTAAAATATTTCTTTTGGGATGACCCCTACCTTTTTAAATATTGTCCCGACCAAATCATTCGAAGATGTGTCCCTGATCATGAGCATAACAGTGTGATAGCATTTTGCCATGACTATGCTTGTGGCGGCCATTTTAGTGCTAAAAAGACAGCTGCCAAGATTCTGCAATGTGGCTTCTACTGGCCCACGATGTTTAAAGATTGTCATGCATTCTGTGTAAGTTGTGAACGATGTCAAAAGCTTGGCAAAATAACCAATCGAAATATGATGCCCCTAAATCCTATTTTGATAGTTGAAATTTTTGACGTTTGGGGTATAGATTTTATGGGGCCATTTCCAAGCTCTTTCGGAAATTTATATATCTTGCTTGCAGTTGATTATGTTTCAAAATGGGTTGAGGCAATACCGACCAAGACCAATGATAGCCAAGTAGTGATCAAGTTTGTAAAAGATTATATTTTTAGTCGGTTCGGTACACCTAGGGCGATCATAAGTGATGGCGGAAGCCATTTTTGTAATAGCACCTTCGATAGATTAATGAAGAAATATTCGGTCACCCATAAGGTTGCTACACCCTATCATCCACAAACAAGTGGCCAAGTGGAAGTCTCGAATAGGCAGATCAAGCAAATTCTCGAGAAAACCGTCAATCCGAATCGAAAAGACTGGTCGGTACGGTTGATAGATGCGTTATGGGCCTATCGAACTGCTTATAAAACTCCACTAGGAATGTCCCCATATAGGCTTGTGTATGGTAAGGCTTGCCACTTGCCAGTTGAATTAGAACATAGGGCCTACTAGGCAATTAAGACATTCAATTTTGATTTACCCTCAGCCGGTAACCTTCGCAAGCTACAACTGAATGAGCTTGATGAACTACGAAATGATGCATATGAAAATGCAAAAATCTATAAGGAGCGGATGAAAGCAACACACGATAAATCCATTCTAAGAAAGTCATTCGAACCGGGTATGAAAGTTCTCTTGTATAATTCCAGATTAAATTTATTTCCCGGAAAATTGAGATCTCGTTGGTCTGGCCCCTTTATAGTTCGTGTAGTTCATTATCATGGAGCCATAGAAATTGAGAATCCCCAGAATGGTGATATTTTCAAGGTAAATGGGCAAAGGCTAAAGCCATTTTTAGAACTAAAAGATAAGGTTGTAGAGGAGGTTCTTTTACAAGATCCTCTTTACACTGACTAATCCCATATGAACCATGTCGGGCTGACGACATTAAACTTAGCACTTACTGGGAGGTAACCCAGATTGCATGATTCAAATTTATGTGTATATTTTTTTTCGTCATTTTTATATTAGCATTTTTGTTTTCTGATTTCTATATGACAAAAATTGGTATTATCTGATCATTTTCAGGAAAGACTTAGATCATTCAGAATCTATCTCGAGGAGTGCACCCCTGCGTCTTAACTACAACGAGACATTCTATATATCAAGGGAGGTTTGCTAGTAAACACTTGCATTCATGTCTACATCTGATAATCTTGTCTTATCACTTTCACACCTAGAATTAGAGGATGATGTTGATGACCATTTTGAAAGATCAAATGTGTTCGAAACCATTGGATGCCTTATGGATTTTGCTCTATCTGTTACTATTTTAGTGGATAGCGGTAGCTGCAATAATTTAATTTCTAAATCTTTTACTGATGTCCTCGATATAGAACACATCCCCATCAAAGAACCATATTCATTAGCATGGCTAGTTAAGGCTCCCAAAATAGATGTCACACATAGGGTTTACCCCGCCATATCAATTCAGGATTACTCTGATGTAATCCCTATGAACTTTCTCTTTCAGCACAAATATTTCACACTCTGGCCTCAACGCCCGTTATTCCATAATATCATATCCCTACCACCGATCGCGAACATTGAGGACAATGTCTAATTTAGGTTTGGGGGTGATTTTCATTGCTTGCATCGGGCGTTTTAATTTAGTACGTATTGATATATTTTATTTTATTTTATTTTTTTATTTTTTAAAAAAAAGAAAAATAAAATTTATTATAAAAAAAAAAAAAAAAAATTTGCATCAACTTACGCTATAGTGGGACAGCTCGGCATATACGTCTTGGCGTATATGTGTCTCGTCTGTAGTCCCCTACCAAAACTATAGCGTTTGTATAGAAATATATAGGAATTTGCATTTGCATGTTTTTATTTTCTTTTTTATATTTTAGTTTCTTATCATATTACTTTTGCCTTCCGCTTCGTTATTTTCAAAAAAAAAAAAAAAAAAAAAAATTATATATATATTTCACCTTTATTTCAGGTTTTGTAATATAATTCGATTGTACTCGAATAGGACTATAAGGCACCTGGTAATCAAGGTATAAAGTCCAAGGATCAGCTAGAAAAAGTATGTCTAATATGGTTCTGACCCTTAGTAACCTTTTAGAAATTGTCAAAACAAACTAGACTTGACTTTTCACTTTACATCTGGCTTACACCTCTAGGGTCTAGATTCAAAGCTTTCATATCACCTAATAGTCACTTGGAGTCCTGATGAACCATGCGGATCTGGTTCACTTGGTTTGAAAAAAAAAAAATATATCATTAGAAAAGCGACCAGTGAATTCTAAGGTATAGCGGAAAGGGCTACCTATTAGCATAGTCTAGGACCTAATTATATAAAAGTCTTAACCTGTATGCCCTAGTATGAGTGAAGCCTGGTCGATAGGGTTATGAGAATGATCCTATGGATGCAGAGTGAATCAAATATAAAGGCAACATGAGGATGGCTACCTAACTCATGAGAGCGTTGGCAGCGTGTCATGGGCATAGAGTGCAGCTAGCATGGTACAAGTTAGGAAGGGATATATAATTAGATCCAGAAAAAAATGAGACCGAAAAAAAAAAAAGGGAAAAAAAAAAAGAAAAGAAAAGAAAATAGTGTGAAAGCCGTCGCTATAAACAATGTGGGGAAACTGGAATATCACATATAAAGCCGAAAGGTATTAAGGTGAATATCCACAACTCTCACTAGCCTGTCTAGATTAGCTGGTTTTGACTCAGGTTCTAAGGTCGACTTTGACCGTTCTAGGAGACTGTTAGAATGATATGAATGTAGAGAAGCAAACCCCCGGTTGTGTTTAGCCCAGACAGCACCGTGCACTCGAGTATAGTTGACCTTGATCGTTTCTAGCGGGAAACTAATAGTTAGAACCTAAAGTGCTTACTTCGAAAGCTGAAACTTGGGCTAGATGTCTTGCGAGTCTTGTGCCTTAGAAATTCTATTTTTGAGTACTTTTTAATTATTCTGCGAAACCGACTTTTCTTATTTCTTATTTTTAAAAATAAAAAAAAAAAATGAAAAAAAAAGGGGTTGGAATTTTGTGGGTAGATTCACTGCAAACCCTCACGAGACAAAACTCGTCCACTGGGGTAACCCAGGGGTTTAAAGGCTTGTTGCACATGCTAAGTGCAATCGCGATTCCTGCGAAAGTGAGTTAGGAGTTTTTATTTTGTCATTTACTTTGTTTATTTTTCTTTCCTTACTCGAGGGCGAGCAAGATTTAAGTTTGGGGGTGTGATGAGCATCCATTTGGTGCGAATTATCCTTTCTTAATCATGCACATAGCGTCACTTTGCTACGTAAAACTTTCATAATACACGTAAACTGCATGAGTTTCTTTACACCACGATATAGTAGACTCTCATACGAACCCAACGGCATATTGGTTCACTCTCATACATATCATGCATGATAGTTATACTGTCTGATAATCTAAATTATTCTTTTGTCGATAATCGCATATTGGAATCTTATGGACGTCGTTTCATGTGTGATTTTCAGGGAATTGATCCGGTTATTGATGCAGTCAGCTCAAGAGCGTTATGATCAAGCAATGGATATTCTCACGGCAATGCGATGGAAGTTGTACAGGCCGGATGCGGACATTTCTGACGGACCGATGATGAATGCGGATGATGTTAAGTGGGTGACCAAGCCTTCCACGTGACTCTATTGCTCTTGAACCCATTAACCAACCCAAGTTGGCCATTCCCTACTTTTCTTATTTCACCATCGTACCCATCGCAACCGTCTATATACAAAGTCGCCCGTAGACCCGCCATGGCCAAGACTTCGATCGAATCGCACAAACCCGATTATCTCTCATGACCTCTTCTTCCGTCTAAATCGAAGCCGCACATTCCCATAGGTCTTTAAGTATAAAGCCCGGCTCGGTCGTGCACCCACCTCTCCTTTCCACCACACAGCCGTCCGATCGGCACATACAGGCCTTTAAAACCGAATCCATGCAAACGAAACCCACCAGCCCCTTAACCGCACTCTCTCTCTCAGCCCAATCATGGCCGTCCGTTCCTTTCTTTTCCACATAATCACAGCCGGCCCGTGTCTCTTACTCCCCTCTCCTTCCCAACTAATCGCAGCCGCCCAAAACATTAAAACCCCATGCAGCGGCCCAGATCTCTTTTTCTTTAAAACCCATTGCACCAGCGGCCAGCAGCAACTCTCCAGACCCTCTCTTCCCCACTAAATCACAACCGTTCATGTACCCAGCTCATCACCGAGATCCACTCCACCCGGGATTCTCTCTCTCTTCCAACTTTCTCTCTCTAGTCCGCACGTCTCTCTCTCTCCCGATCTCATCTCTCTCCTGTTTTCTCTCTCTAAAGCCCGAGATCCACTCCACCCGGGATTCTATCTCTCTCTTCCTACTTTCCCTCTCTTTCCCTCCTTGATTCTCTCTCTAGGTCCCTCTCTTTCTTTAAACAGCCCGAGCATATCTCTCATCCGGACTTTTCTCTCTCCTCCCTAACTCTTCCGCGACCCAAGCCTCAGGATTTACTCTCTCTATCTCTCATGCGTCTCTATCTCACCCACCGAACGGCCAGCTCTCTTCCGTTTCTTTCTTTCCTCTCTCTTTCTAAAACCGGAACCCTCAACCCAGCCGAACTTCTCTCCCTCTCCCGTTCCCTCTATCTCTCTACCGTCTTTATCTATTTCCAAACGGATCACAACCGTCCATTCCACCCATCTCCTTGCACCCAGTTCTCACGTCCTTCCTTGAACCCGTGAACCCTAAAAAGCTCCTCATCTCTTATATAAAGGGTGGCACGGACGAACTGAAGAGGGGACGAACGGAGAGCTCTCACATACCCGAACATCTCACCATCTCCATCATCACCACCTTCACCAACCCGGAGCTCTTGGGACCATCTACAACCCGCATCTCTCATCCCCATCTTCATCACCACCGGAGGAGCCCTCATAACCTTACACCGCCCACCATCTTCATCTTCACCATCACCCGGGCCACACCCCAGCATCTACGGACCCGGACTACGCATCTCGAAGCCACGGCCATCACCACGCAACCGTCTCCAAGCCGAGCCGCGTCATCATCGTCGCACGTCGCAATCATCGCCGGGTTCATCATCTTTAAAGGAATATCCGCCATCAACGACCACATGGCCATGCGAGGCTAAACCACCGTTCTAAGTTCTGGATGAAGCCTTGTAGTCGTATCTAAACCATGCTCTTATTTGATTTCCATATTTTAGTGCGTTTAATGAAAATAAGTGATCTTTGCTCATTCATGCTTGATTAAAATTTCTGTAATAAGTTAGCTTTATTCTCCGTTATTATTAGAGTTCTACAGAGGTTTATCTCATAGTTTTATTCTTCGTCATTACGAGTAGTTTTACGGAGAATCATTACATAGTGTTAGCTTCTGTTATTACTCCGAATTTTACGGAGAATTATTTCTGGCTTATTCCATTAAAGCGAGGAAGATCACTACATTCGTGATCATAATAGTGCTCCATTGAATATCATCCACGGAGATAGATTGACTTCGTATCTCCGTGAACATCTTGAAAATCATCTAAAAGTATAGTTTAGATCGCTACTTGTGCGGATTCTAGAGCTTAGAATATCCATCCATATAGATTTCAATCTTAATTAGCTTTCAGTTTAGCTTTCCGTACTTCTTTTACAAAACAATTTCACAAAAATTAATCATCTTATTAAACTAAAAATTAATTAGCTTTAATTTCCCTTTAATTAGTTTTCATCCAAGTCTCTGTGGGATCGACCCGTATTTGCCACTGTCTATCAGATAGACGTCGTGCACTTGCGGTATAACAATTTAAAATCACAACACTTGCGACTTCGTCTTCCTCGTGTGAAGTTTTGTAGAAGGAGAAAGGTCATTCTTTGGAGGCACTCAGAGATCCAATAGCAACGTTATATGCATTCGTGAGATCGGGTAAACTAGAAGGTATCGTTTTCCCACAAACTATCGGCTTTTTCAAGGATGATCTTTCATTTTCATCGACAAAGAAGACAATTCTCTGTGATTAAAAGATCCGCATGAAGGTATACAAATCTCTAACATGTAGATCTAGCATAATCATTGAATTGCATGTATGCTAGATATTCATGATGCTAGATTATCGTAAGAGTATTCGATCCATGTGCACACACATATACGCACATATATATTAGTTTCTAAGAAAGTTTTAATTATATAACATGTACCATGAACGGTCTTTTGACTGATAAATCGCTTCCGTTGTGAGTCTCTACCATAGGATTTTTCCAACAATTGGTATTAGAGCAACGCTAGTGGTGTGCATTTCTTGACTTTCCATGAAACCATCATATGCGCGGATCGTAAGCATGAGATTTTATCAGGATTCCTATGCTTAGATCATGCATATATATATATATATATATATATATATATATATATATATATATATATATATATATATATGGGGACGGGGAGCCTGGACCTCAGGTACAGCGTGAACGCTGCACCGGAGCCGCTCCCCTCGCGCCAAGTGTCCCAAAAACCGCCCGGATCGACATTAAAAGCCTGGGACGAACCGCAGTCGTCCGATTCTTTTCGATCGGACGGCAGATCCGGCCGCCCGACATTAAAAGCACGGGATCGATCGCAGCCGTCTGATCCATGCAGTGCACCCCGCCCATCGTCGTCTGATCCGTGCAGCGCACCCCTCACCGGTGTATCGGTTGGTCCGGGTGATTCCCGTCCGTTCGATCGAGCGAATCGAACGGACGGAAACGTTTTTCGCTGTTACTGTAGCGGCTACAGTAACAGCGAAAAATGTTTTTGTCCGTTCGATTCGCTCGATCGAACGGAAATCACCCGGCCCAACTGATACACCGGGGGGGGTGCGCTGCACGGATCAGACGGTGGGTGGACGGCCGGGGAAATCGATCAGACGGCTGCGATCAATCCCGTGCTTTTAATGTCGGGCGGCCGGATCTGCCATCCGATCGAAAAGAATCGGACGGCTGCGGTTCGTCCCGGGCTTTTAATGTCGATCCGGGCGGTTTTTGGGACACTTGGCACGCGGGGAGCGGCTCCGGTGCAGCGTTCACGCTGCACCTGAGGTCTAGGCTCCCCGTCCCATATATATATATATATATATATATATATATATATATAGGGGCATGCTATAATGCGGCATGCGGTACGTGTGGCACTGTACCGCAGCCGTCTGATGCAAGTGCTGCATGCATCGAATGCACCGCAGTGTGCATCAGACGGCTGCGGTACAGTACCGCACATACCGCATGCCGCATTATAGCATGCCCCTATATATATATATATATATATATATATATATATATATATATATATATATATATATATATATATATATATATATATATATATATATATATATATATATATATATATATATATATATATATATATATATATATATATATATATATATATATATATATATAGAGAGAGAGAGAGAGAGAGAGAGAGAGAGAGAGAAATGATATAATGCGGTATGCAGTAAGTGCGGTACCGCATCGCAGCCATCTGATACACCACTGCGTGTATGCGATGCACACAGCGCGTGCATCAGACGGCTATGGTACGGTATCGCATGTATCGCATGCCGCATTATCGAATGCCCCTATATATATATATATATATATATATATATATATATATATATATATATATATATATATATATATATATATATATATATATATATATATATATATATATATATATATATATATATATATATATATATATATTGCTTGTTCTATAAATCGTGCTTGCAGGGCACCGCTATAAATAAATTTGGATATGTGTTTGTTTGCTACCGGGGGCTAGACCCCGTATTAACCTTTGTCTAGATTTGCTCTCTATGTGAGTGGATAGTTTTAGAGCCGTAGTTGGGCGAGAGGTGAAAGTTAACCACTCTTGATTTCTAAGGCTTTTGCTAGGTGTGTACGTTTTCTTTTCTTTCTAGGAAATTATATATAAGCGAGCACTTGCTTAAAGTGTATTAGAGGTTTTTTGGTTACAGATCGAGAAGGAGAACTTTTCAAAGATAATCCACCATCAGGAGCACAAGTGAAACTTTAGAGGATAAAGATGATCTGGCAAAGTGTTCGCAAGCGCGACGAAAGAGCCAGACCAAAGTCAGAGAGCCTGCGTTGTGCTAGTCAGGTTCAGGGGTCAGACCCTGAACTTGATTCAGTTATTTGGTTGCTTTCTTTTATTAGTTATTCATGTTACATATCAAACCCCGATGAGATAATTTTATTATCAGTATTCAGAGGAATGTCTTTCCCTTCGAGTCCTTGAGATCTTATTAGGATAAGATCCCGCTAGTGAAGCATGTTATTTAATTGACCTTTCATGATAGCATGAATTGCTCACATTCGATTATGCCATCGTTATGTCAATGCCTAACTTGTCGGGCATTCCTATTTGGCCAGCATTGAATGAATAATAAGAATGAATTCTACTATGACATCAATCGTTAAATTTGTAAGTAAGGTGCCATGTTAGTGGGAGTCATTTTTTGTTTGTCTGACCTTATATTAGACTCCACGGTATTAGTATATATGATAGCGCGGTTTGTGGAGCATCGACGTTCGCAGGATATAAAAGCCTTGTGGTCGGCCTCCCTAACCATAATCCAACACATACAGTCTGTCCATCAAAGAAGATAAAGTGAGAAAAAGAGAGGCATAAAGAGAAAGAAAGAAGCTTTGATTCTTATTCTTGCACACATTCTTGTTTGCGTTCTTCGAGCTTCATCCGGAGGAAAGTGAACACGATAGAAGTAGAAAACTACATGCAACTTGATCCCTCCCACGAGGGTACATAGGCAACCTATAAAAGTTACTATGAATTCATCTCTATCGATGATTTTCTCCACTAGCGTCTATAAATCATGTGCGGTAATCTTCTAATTAATAATCCTTATATTGTTTGTATGTGTTTTAATTTTGAAAATTATCTAGATTACTCTCTTGTCTTTGGGATAGCGGTAGAAAATTCTAGGTAACGATTCAAATGATATCTTAGAGAAGTTATATTGCATGGCAGTTTATATTTTTTTTGCAATTAATTCTTATTATTTTTGTAACCTTTTGATATAATTGGTTTTGTCACTGTGGGATTCAATTGTTAATACTGAGATTAGCTTATCATTGTTTCTTGTGATGGAAATAATCATGGTCAAAGGTGCTCATCGAAAGAACAAATCTTGCCTAAGGATTGTGGATGGTGTGCATGAGATCTCAAAATTTTCATCAAAATAATCTACATGTGCGTTCTTAGATTCAAGCAGTGCAAACAAGCGAACCCCTAACCGCGATCTAGCGAAGATAATAATTTAGTATGCAACCATATTCTATTTCTACACTAGATCTACATCTTAGGGAATCATACTTGCATGCGAATTCTTTCACCGCGAAGAATTTATACTTTGTTGATAGAGATGAAATTTGGATTCACCTGGAGAGCCTTTTGGTGTAACATCGATATCTCAAGATCCAGTCATCGAATCAATCTAAAAATTTTACTGTTGGTAATGGACTTCGATACACAACTTTTAGATCTAGTATAAAGTCGATCGGAGTTTCAGATCCTCTGTGGAAACCATCAGACTGCAGGTTAGTCATGCAAATTATGGACAACAAAAGGAAGTTCGCAAGGATGAAACGACCTTCTTGTTCACTCGATCTCGAACACTACCTAGAACCTCGCTAGTGGATCCAAGCATAGCGAGTCTTCTCCATCTACGATTTCACCAAGCAAGGAAGAGGATTCCTAAAGAAAGGAGGAAAGGAGGGAGAGAGATAGAGAGAGGCTAGAGGAGGAATATTCAACCACACTAGAAATCCCCTAGCTGTCCTCCTCTCCTAAACACTTTATTATCTTGCCTCTATGCTCCCTACCCGTACCCTAGCCCTCTGAGGAAACTACCCTCCTTCCCTTTTAGCCGATCCTTATAAGTTTAGGAAAGGATAGACATCAACTTGATGTCTATCCAATTCACTTTAGGTTATGGGTAGCTTTTATATGTTTCCCAAATACCCCCATAACACTAATTGCACTACAAAAAAAATAGTTTTTACCGACGGCAATTATCCGTCGGTAAAGTTAGTTTTCCGTCGGTAAATATTTATCGCGACGGAAGTCATTTCCGTCGCCAGTCTGTCGGGAAAAAAGGCGTCGGGAAAAATCGGCGACGGACATAAAATATCCGTCGGTATTAATTATTAATACCGACGGATATTTTGTATCCGTCGGTAATATACGAATATTTAATTATAAATATAAAAGTGTTTTGCCGACGGAATATTATTTTCCGTCGGCAATATATAAGATTATTACCGACGGAATATTCATGTCCGTCGGCAATATATAAGGTTATTACCGACGGACGTTATAAATTCCGTCGGTAATATACAAATTATTTAAAAAAATAAAATAGCTTATTGCCGACGGAAGTTATAATTTCCGTCGGCAAAAATACATGATTTTTTTTTAAAAAATTACTTAAATAATGTTTTTTAATTCCTGTGATTTACAATAATACCATAATATATTCAAATATTACCATAATTGACTAAATCAACAATTACCACAATTTATCAAATATTACCGTAATTCATCAAATATTACCATAATTTATCAAATATTACCGCAAATTATCAAATATTACCACAAATTACCAAATATTATCACAATACCAGACGATTATAGACAAGACCAAAAAATTGCCACATATTTATTACAAAATTATTTTTACATAATCCAAAATTGAGAGAAGTTACATGCCCTAGCTCAACCATCCCACGCCGCTCGGCACTAACGTTGGTGCTCTCATCCCCTGACGCTGCACATCCTGCAATTAACATGTATTTGTTAAAAAAATAGTTTATATCTATAATTGAGAGTCTAAGCATTGAAAAATAATAAGTTAGCGTGTTTCGGATTTGAAATTGGTTTGGATTCGATCGGATCGTCATTGGATCGGCATCCGATAATTCGTACTTGGATTTTTATTGTATTTTTGACTTGCGAGCAAGTTTTAATTGAATATTTTAACAATTTACCCTCCGATTGATCAATTGAGAGTCTAAGTGTTGAAAAATCACAAGTTAGCGTGTTTCAGATTTGAAATTGGTTTGGATTCGATCGGATCATCATCGCATCGGCATTCGATAAATCGTACTTGAATTTTTTTTCATATTTCGGACTTGCGAGTAAGTTCTAATTGGATATTTTAACAATTTACCCTCCGATTGACCAATTTAGAGTCCAAGTGTTGAAAAACCACAAGTTAACATATTTCGGATTTGAAATTGGTTTTGAATTCGATCGGATCGTCATCGAATCGGCATCCAATAATTCGTACTTAAAATTTTATCGTATATCGGACTTACGAGCAAGTTCTAATTGGATATTTTAACAATTTACCCTCCGATTGACCAATTGAGAGTCTAAGCATTGAAAAATCACAAGTTAGCGTGTTTCGGATTTGAAATTGGTTTGGATTCGATCGGATCGGCATTCGATAATTCGTACTTGGAATTTTATCATATTTCGGACTTACAAGCAAGTTCTAATTGGCTATTTTAACAATTTACCCTCCGATTGATCAATTGAGAGTCTAAGCATTGAAAAATCACAAGTTAGCATGTTTCGGATATGAAATTGGTTTAGATTCGATCGAATCATCATCGGATAGGCATCCGATAATTCGTACTTGGAATTTTATCGTATTTCAAACTTACGAGCAAGTTCTAATTGGATATTTTAATAATTTACCCTCCGATTGACCAATTGAGAGTCTAAGTGTTAAAAAATCACAAGTGAGCGTGTTTCGGATTTGAAATTGGTTTGGATTCGATCGGATCGGCATCCAATAATTCGTACTTGGAATTTTATCGTATTTCGGACTTGCGAGCAAGTTCTAATTGGATATTTTAACAATTTACCCTCCGATTGACCAATTGAGAGTCTAAGCGTTGAAAAATCACAAATTAGCGTGTTTCGGATTTGAAATTGGTTTGGATTTGATCGGATCATCATCGGATCGGCATCCGATAATTCATACTTGGAATTATATCATATTTCGGACTTGCAAGCGAGTTCTAATTACATATTTTAATAATTTGCGCTCCGATTGACCCATTTAGAGTCTAAGCGTTGAAAAATCATAAGTTAGCATGTTTCGGATTTGAAATAGGTTTGGATTCGATCGGATCGGCATCGGATCGACATCCAATAATTCATACTTAGAATTATTTTATATTTCAGACTTGCGAGCGAGTTCTAACTGGATATTTAAATAATTTACGCTCCAATTGACCCATTTAGAGTCTAGGCATTGAAAAATCATAAGTTAGCGTGTTTCGAATTTGAAATAGGTTTGGATTCGATCGGATCATCATCGGATCGGCATTCGATAATTCGTACTTGGAATTTTTCTATATTTCGGACTTGCGAGCGAGTTCTAATTGGATATTTTAATAATTTACGCTCCGATTGACCAATTTAGAGTCTAAGTGTTGAAAAATCATAAGTTGGCGTGTTTCGGATTTGAAATAGGTTTGGATTCGATCGGATCGTCATTGGATCGTCATCCGATAATTCGTACTTAGAATTATTTCATATTTCAGACTTGCGAGTGAGTTCTAATTGGATATTTAAACAATTTACGCTCCGATTGACCCATTTAGAGTCTAAGCATTGAAAAATGATAAGTTAGCGTGTTTCAGATTTGAAATAGGTTTGGATTCGATCAGATCGGCATCCGATAATTCGTACTTGGAATTTTTCTATATTTCGGACTTACGAGCGAGTTCTAACTGGATAGTTTAACAATTTACGCTCTGATTGACCAATTTAGAGTGTATGTGTTGAAAAATCATAAGTTAGCGTGTTTCGGGTTTGAAATAGGTTTGGATTCGATCGGATCGTCATTGGATCGACATCCGATAATTCGTACTTAGAATTATTTTGTATTTCAGACATGCGAGCAAGTTCTAATTGGATATTTTAAGAATTTATGCTCTGATTGACCCATTTAGAGTCTAAGCGTTGAAAAATCATATGTTAGCGTGTTTCAGATTTAAAATAGGTTTGGATTCGATCGGATCGTCATCCGATAATTCGTACTTAGATTTTTCTGTATTTCGGACTTGCGAGCGAGTTCTAATTGGATATTTTAACAATTTACATTCTGATTGACCGATTTAGAGTCTATGCGTTGAAAAATCATAAGTTAGCGTGTCTCGGATTTGAAATAGGTTTGGATTCGATCGGATCATCATTGAATCGGTATCCGATAATTTGTACTTGTAATTTTTTCATATTTTGGACTTGCGATCGAGTTCTAATTGGATATTTTAATAATTTACGCTCCGATTGACCAATTTAGAGTCTAAGCATTGAAAAATCATAAGTTACCGTGTCTCGGATTTGAAATAGGTTTGGATTCGATCGGATCGTCATCGGATTAGTATCCGATAATTCATACTTGGGATTTTTTTATATTTCGGACTTGCGAGCGAGTTCTAATTGGATATTTTAACAATTTACCTCTGATTGACCGATTTAGAGTATAAGCATTGAAAAATCATAAGTTAGCGCATTTCAGATTTGAAATATGTTTGGATTCGATCGGATCGTCATCGGATCGGCATTCGATAATTCATACTTGGAATTATTTTGTATTTCGAACTTGCGAGCGAGTTCTAATTGGATATTTTAACAATTTACACTCCGATTGACCGATTTAGAGTCTAAGCGTTGAAAAATCATAAGTTAGCGTGTCTCGGATTTAAAATTGGTTTGGATTCGATCAGATCGTCATCGGATCGGCATCCGATAATTCATACTTAGATTTTTATCATATTTCGGACTTATGAGCAAGTTCTAATTGAATATTTTAACAATTTACCCTCCGATTGATAATTCGACCCCTAGCTCGCTTTCGTATACAATCGCTATATTCATTATTTTCAAAGCCAACGATCTTCGATAATTATTAGAGATGCATGTCTTTCGTGTAGGAATTTCTTACACTTTTTCTTCGAGCATCCATCAGTGTCACATCTGAGCGACATCAATGTCACATCTGAGCGAGGTTAATTACGCATGCAGGGACCTCTACTGGTTAATTACTAGATGGAAGCAGGATTTTGATCTATCGAATTAATAACCTACCGACGAAATAGATCTTGCATGGAAATCATAGATATCCTTAGCTTACATTGTTCAATCTACCTTAAGGGAAGCTTAATTACTTAAAGAGATGTAAGGAATCAAAACTATAGAGCTCTTTATAGTGTGACGCACGAGCCATGCATGCACCGGCCCATACAGGCTGGCCATGCATGGGCCCGACGCTCCGCACGCAGCACTACCAGGGGAGGCACGTGCAAGGAAATCTCTGGACTCTGGTTCGTCTATGCCAACCTAGTTTTGTACGGAAAGCACTACTCGAACATAGAACTCGGCACACGCGCGGACATTGGGGATGTGATGGCTGAGGCATCGAGCGATGACCCCACATCAGCACTATGTCCGATAGTTTGTCTCATTTTTTGTTCAAATAGCAAGTTTTAATTCGATATTTTAAGAATTTACCCTCCGAATGCATTAGTATATAAAATAAGAATGATGATATCACACTAAGCAGATAAGAGAAAGAGAGAGAGAGATGCAGTGGTCTAATGAGGTATGAAAAAAATACCTGATCTGAAACAACAGCAAACACCAGCCATAAGAGAGATATGATCTGCAGGGGTTTTTGGGGGGTGCGATCCTCATCGCCAAAACGTGCTCTCTGCAGCCTCAACACCTGCAGCATGTCATCGTCGCCACTCATGTCGTCGTCGCCACTCCTCCTGTCGCCGGAGCCACTCCTCATGTCGTCGCCGCCACTCCTCCTGTCGCCGGCACCACTCCTCCTGTCGTCGTCGCCAAGCCTCCTGTCGCCGTCGCCACTCCTCCTGTCGTCGTCGCCACTCCTCCTGTCGTCGCTGCCTCCTTTGTAACCGTAACCGATAACGTTGTACAGCCTGATGCTCTCTCCAAACTGCCGCATCTCGTATCATGTTTCGCTCTTCAATCTGACGCTCTAAGAAATTATGAATCTCTCTTTCTAAAATACACAATTGATATCATCAAATCTATGCATTTGTAAAATTATAAATGCTATTTTAAAATTTTTTTCTTTTGAAAACACATACGATTAAGTTCCATCTCAATCCATGCTCTTCTAATTAAGAGATTCATATTATGGGTGCTTAACCTGAGCCGCCAAGCCACGTCACCGCTGGTGCCCACCACACTCACTCTGTTCATATGCGGCTGTGTGTATGAGAAAGAATAATAAAGATGTAAATGTATAATCCTTTGTAAGTAGACACCAACGTATATTTTTTTGTGATCAAAATTTTAATAGACTATAACACGTAGAGAATTATGATTTCGAGGTAAATTTAAACCTAAATCTTTGAATATTCACCTACCCCTAACCTAAACCCGAAACCTAACCCTAATCCTAACCTAAACCCTAACCCTAATCTAAATCTAACCCTAACACTAATCTAAACCCTAATCCTAACATAAACCTAACCCTAACCCTAATCTAAACCCTAATCCTAACCTAAACCTAACCCTAATCCTAATATAAACCCTAATCCTAATCCTTACCCTAAACATAATCTAAACACTAACCTAAACCCTAAACCTAAGTCTAACCCTAATTCTATAACCTAAACCTAAACCTAAACAATAAACATAACCCTAACCCTAATTCTAAAGTCTAAACCTAAACCCTAACCTAAACCTAAACACTAAACCTAACCCTAATCCTAAAACCTAAACCTAACAATTAAGTTTTGCCGTCAGATTAATTAATTTCGTACGAATAACTTACAAAACTAGCATAAACTTAATATTTGAAAATGTAACATTCCAAAAAATTTCCATAATTCTTAATCGGAATTGGATTTTGAAATTCTGAAATTTCAGAATCAGAATCATAATAACATTTGGGATTTCAAAAAAATTTGGCAACTTTCGAAACACCTCTATTCCAATCCGATCCATCCGAAAATCAGCCCTAAATATATATATTGATCAAATCAAAAATTAAGTAGTTGACAAAATGAGTATTGTGCTAGAATTTTAAACTTTAGGGTACAATTTGGAACAAAATAGTTGACAAAAGGGGCATTGTGCTAACATTTCAAACTTTAGGGTTCGAATAGGAACAAATTTAAAGAGGGAGGAGGAGGAGAAGAGGAGGGGAACTCACCAGAGGAGGAGGAGGAGGAGGAGTCGCCGGAGGAGGAGGAGGAGGAGAAGGAGGAGGAATCGCCGGAGGAGGAGGAGGAGCCGGTGTTGGAGGTGCGCGGGAGGGGGCCGGGGAGGCTGGAAGGGAGGGGAGGCCGGAGGTGCTCGGGAGGGGAGGAGAGGGCAGGGGTGTCCGGCCGGAGGGGAGGGGAGGGGAGGTCGCATTGCAGGGGATCGGGAGGGCAGTGGAGGGGAGGGGATCGAGAGGGCGCACAGTGGTTCGAAATAACAGAGAAAAGAGGGAGGATCGGTTTAATAATAATCGCAGGCATTTTACCGACGGATCTTATATTTCCGTCGGTAAATATTCATTTAATACCAACGGAAATTATATATCCGTCGGTAAAAATTTATTTAATACCGACGGACATTATATATCCGTCGATAAAATGTATATCAAATATTATTATATTTCATTCTTTATAATACCGACAGCTAAATTTAAAGCCGTCGGTAATATTTAATATTTTACCGACGGATTTAATAATATCCGTCGGTAAATCTATTATACCGACGGAAATTGTTATACTGTCGGTAATTAAAATAAAAAAAATATTTAAAAATTCTTAGTGTTTTTGCCGACGGAAATTACTATTACCGTCGGTAATAAGTATATTATTACCGACGGAAATAAAATATTCCGTCGGTAAAATATGTCTTTTTTGTAGTGTTGGTTGCCCCCCTCTTATAGGGATTCTACTCATGCCATGCTCCGGTACCTCACACCCATGTAGCGGGACCCACACAAGGTAAGGGCTTTATCTAGTATATCTTTATACTACTTCGGGGTTGGCCCCTAGTAAATGTACTAACCTACGCAATTACTATGCTCTCGTGCCACACATATATGGAGCATAGGGAATTAGGGTTTAGTCATTCTTCTTATTCTAGCATTCTGTGAGATGAGGAGAAAGTATAAGATCCATGTAGAATATAGATAAGGCAGAACCTTTAGAAACCAGGGTTCGTGGCTTTCAACCGGACTCAACCAACACACTACCCAAGTGTTCCATCAGTCCTCTGAGTCCCGATTAAACTTTATAGCCACCCAGAGTGCGACACAGGCTGCAATTCAATTCACCCATACTTATTATGTTCTCTCGCATACTCCTGATCTTCACTTAGTATTGGCAAATACGTTATCCCTTCACATAGTGTCATGACTCAACTCAAGCGATGGAGAACATCATCAGACTCGAGTGATCATATGACTCGCTTCCTTCCAGGTTGACTGTATACATCGTGCCTTTGATTACTTTGGCCAAGTAACCGGATTTGGTAAATAGGTTGATTGCTAACCACTAGGCCTGTGTTTAATGCGACGAAAGTCAAGCCATGGAACTCACCTCCTGTCAGGGGTATGAATGGTATGTAGGAGTAGCATGCTGATGTAACGACAGCCGGATAACCCAGCACATCGTGGTATTAGATCACGAAATAGACCCTCACACTTTAATGCGCCAAAGCATCTTTCATTTGGTTAGTCTATCAGTCATGATTCCTTAGGGTTAATGATCGATTACTCTAAACAGAAACACGATTTAGTGCACCAGTTTCTGCTCACTGATCTATACACTATTTTTTGTTTCATTCGGCCATAATCACTGTACCTGGTAATGACCATGATACAGACAAACATGCTCTATCATCCCAATAGTTTATCATGATCTTTGCTAGTGGTCTATTTGAGCATAAAACTAATAGTTGTAATCGATCTATTTTGATTTATTTTTGTGGGTTTTTATTCTTGTTCACATCGTCTGTCTTCTATTTTTGTGAGTTTATATTCTTATTAAATCATTTGTCTAATTGTTATCAAGTACTTATGGTTTTAAAAGTCACATGCGATTTTATATTAGAATTTTTTATCAGCAATATTATAGGGGTTATTAACATTAGTTTTAATTCCTTAAAAAGGTTGATAGATCTGTTTAACGTTAAGGGTATGTAAAGGTTGAACTTAACGTTAATCCCCTATGGTTGGACTTTGGCTAACTAAAGCTCCTTCTGCCGTGCACATGTAATAACAGAATTTTTTAAATGATAATTTTATCCCTACATATAAAGTGTAACAATCGTAGCAAAATAGTAACAATTCGTAAAGACTAACAATCCGTTAGTTTTGGCTAACGCGAGCTCCTTCTATCACGCACATGTAATAACAAAATTGCTTAAACAATAACTTTACCCCGACAAATAAAGTGTAACAATCGTAGCAAAAAAGTAACAATTAGTATAGAGTAATAATCTGTTAGCAAATATTAACATTTTGATATTGTAAAATGTCTTAATTGTAGATTGATTGTAGCAGTATTTCTGCTCATCTGGTCACAATATGATTTTTTTTTACAAAAAAAATGCATTAATTAAATATGTGAAACCAAGTTGATTCTATCTCGCACATAAAGAGTAACAATTCAGAAAAAAAAAACAACTATTTAGTTAGTTGGCAATATATATATATATATATATATATATATATATATATATATATATATATATGGTTCGACCGGATTTTGGGAGAGAGCTACTGCAATGCAGGACTTGCAGGAGGGCTTATTGCAAATTGATTTATTTATCAGTGAGCTATACCAAGTCCCCCAAGAATATATAATGAATTTTTTACTATAAAATAAATTGTATTATATTTTTTCTTAATTTTGTCTTTATAGTATAAGTTCGGCCACCTCAAGTGAAATTCCATAATAGTCAGGTATATGTACTATTCCGACATCCTCTTTTTAACCAATTTGTCCAAATTATGTCATAGTTTGATCAATGAGCATGTTGGTACTTTCTCTCTCCCATGTTTGAATCCTAGTATGGACACTGTCGAGCAAACCTTCCCTCAAGGCTGTTGTGCGTTATTTGTGCATGCGAATCCAGATCGTTGATGCCAAGTTCACAGGATTATGGAAATAATAAATTGCAGCTGCTGACTGCCTCCCCTCATTTCGATCTTTGGATCTTATGGAGCCCTTGCTCAAACGCCTTGTCCTTTGACCGCCTGGCTCGTCCATAAAAAAAGAGCTGTCATAGTTCAATCGGCCCATGTCATCGAACATCAAAGTACATGGTCAATGTCATCTCATTTGATCTGTATGGTAATCCAAGTCATCAACCATCAAAGTACGTTGTCAATGTCATCTCTTTGAGATGTATGGTAATCCAAGTCCATGCAAGCATTCTTCGTCATGTCTCTATGTAGCCTCCATCTTTATTTTTTTTTGTCTTTTTGGTGAAACCTATGTAACCTCTATGGTTCTATCAATCACATATGTTATCAATCTCTATGGTTTCATGTCACTTCTCAGCAAGTACGTAAGAAGCCAATTTGGTTAATTGGTTTATCTTTCTTGACCTTTAGGGCCCTTTTTAAAAAATTAATACAAAGAAAATGTCAGAGCAAACCTTTAGTTCCTTTTTTTTTAAAAAGAAAATTAATTAATACAAAAGAAAATGCACATGCTCTCCATTAATTGCCCGCCCTTGAAAAAACTGGATCGATCAGTCATATATAGATCAAGCTAGCTAGCCGGCCCTCCTCGATCGAGGTATAATTTCATCGTCAGCACATCGACATCCTCATAAACCGGCCGCAGGCTAGTGGGATGAGAGGATGTGATGTTTGCACCACCACTTACCCTACAACAAGCTCAAGCTCTCTCTCACAAGGTGAGCTGAGGTGAAGGTCATCCAACAGGGGCTAAATACATGCAGCTAGCAAGCATCTTTTGGTACAGTTGTATTGGTATATTAGTGCTTTCCTACAATGACATGCTAACCAACATGTTTGATTCCTCATCTCAACAACCATATATGTGTTTTAAAGCTGCATCTGGTGTAGCACATCTATCTACTCATCACATCGATCTCCATTCAGTTGGTTGATAAAGTCCTCCACCCAAACCCTAATAGGGCATCCGGCCCCAAAAGGTGAGATGTGCAGTCCATGCAACAAGGACCCTCTCTCTCTCTCTCTCTCTCTCTCTCTCCACTTAACGCTTCCTCTCGGCCCCTGCACCCAAAGCAGATAAAGAATATTCTGATGGATAGCAAGAGTTCAACGGGATAGAGCCAACGCGAACAAGAAAGGGCGCCGAAGAGGAATAGTGGTGCATATGAATTAACGCTACGGATGGATGTACCCTTCACGTCATTGATTAGGATCCCACCTTGTAATGGGAAAAGGTTCTGCATGCTTTATAGCTAGGAGGGGAGGGAGAGGGAATTCCAATTCCCAATAATATATATATGGCGCACCAAACTTTGAAGTGAAAACTATAGCTTACTTGTATGGTTACATCATCGATCTGTGGTCCAACCCAACCCCCCCCCCGAAAGTCTTGTAAGCAACAAAATCCTCATATATGCCTCAACATGGCCACCTTCTTATCGTTGTATATGTTCTTATCCCCCCCCCCCTCTCTCTCTCTCTCTCTCTCTCTCTCTCTCTCTCTCTCTCTCTCTCTCTCTCTCTCTCTCTCTCTCTCTCTCTCTCTCTCTATATATATATATATATATATATATATATATATATATATATATAATTGTAGCTTGTGCAATCGGAATTTCTTATAGATCGAGTGTCATATATATGGTCATATGGCTTTCAATAATGCTAGCTTGATCATAACGCCCACTTGCATGCGGCTGTGGTACCATACACTGACCCGCTACGTTTATCTTACTCATAGGTGCTATACAGTTGGATCGTCTAACCTGAGAACTAGATTCTTACTTTAAATAACAAATGACATACTAGCTAGCCTGCGTTTGCTTTTTTTTTTTTTGAGATGATGAGTCGGCATGAGATGATTAATTAGGTGTAACCACAATTAATAATAGATATGCTTCCATTAAGGAATTAACTACATATAGATCATGTTTAATTAACAATCAATTAAGTTAAACTTGGGTAGCTAGATTAATATCAAAGCATCAAAGAATCAAAGGGTGGTGCTAAAGATCTATAAGAGGGGACAAATTCGAGCATGCATCCATGGACAACTAGTAGGAGACTATCTGCACGTACGTATTGAGGTGTGGAGAGTATTTTTTGGGGGAAATTAAATGCAAGTCATGTAGATAGCATTAAGAAAAGGTTCAAGACAGCTAATGATTTCATGTAAGGTTAGATTCACGGAATCAAAGTAATTTTTAAAAGTGATCATTTCCCACGGTTTTACACGGAATAGGTCTGTATGCGTGGAAAAAAGATTCGGATCGTCTTTATTGCAAACACATGAAGATTACAAGGCCGGGACCCGGGAACTCGGGGGTGGTGAGTCGGGTGCGACGAAGATTTGATCAGGATATTGTGGGAGAGATCCTCTGGAGAGTCCCTTTGATCTGTGTCTCCATGTTACTTCGTGTGAGAGTTCTGGAGGGGTTGCCCAGGATAGAGATCTTTACAGGGTGAGAGTTTCTTGAGAGGCTAAGGAGTTTTTTCTGTTTCTTTTGTCCCTTCCGTGCTTCGCGCTTTTTAGGCTAGGGGGCTTTTGCCTTCGTTCCTCAGTCTTCGTGTCTCCTTTGCCTCTGGCTAGATCTCAGTGTCCTCGATTATCGATTTTGCGTCGTCAATCTTGCTTTCACCTTCAGCTTTGGCTTCTGGCTCTGGCTTTGCTTTAGTGTGGCTCTAAAGTCGGTGTAACTTTAGCATTTAGCCCTTGAAAGTAGAAAGGGTAGAGGCTTGCGGTGCTTTCATCCTTCTGGACTTCGCATCATATTGGCTAGAAAGTGTGTTGCTTTGCTTGTGGTCCTTCATAATTGCTTGGCTTCAGTACATGCATGGATTTAGTGTGGGCGTAACTTTGGCTTTGCTCTGGCTTTATCTTTTTGCTTCTGGCATCTGGTTCCAATTTAGCTTTAGCTTTGACTTTATCTTATTGCATCTGGCTCTGGCGTTGCTTTGGCGTAGCTCTGGTGTCGGCGTAGCTTTGGCATATCGCGCTTGAACGTAGAAGGGGTAAATGATTCTTTTAAAGACAGTGGGTGTAGCATCGATCTTCATGCGACGGTTGTAGTGTCGGTTTTTATTGATGAAGACGACGGGGGTAACACCGGCTTCGTGTGATGGTTGTAGCGACGACTTTTGTTGATGAAGACGGCGGGCGTAGTACCGGCTTCGGGCCTTCTTCTCCAAGTTTTCTTCTTCGTGAGAGGAGTCGACATCTTTGTTGAAGACGATGGGGTATTGTCGGCTTCGATCTTTTCCTCTGGGCTTCTTTGATGTGATTGAAGTCGATCGAAGGCTTCTTTTGAAGACGACGGAAGTAGCACCGATCTCCATGCAACGGTTGTAGCATCGGCTTTTATTAATAAAGACGGTGGGGGTAGCACCGGTTTCGTGCGATGGTTGTAGTATCAGTTTTTATCGATGAAGACGGAGGGTGTATCACCGATCTCTGTGCGATGGTTGTGGCATTGGCTTTGACTTTTCTTCTTCTTCGGGCTTATTTGGCGTGATCGGAGTCGTAGGCTTCTCTTCTTCTTAGGGCTTTTATGGTGTGATCGGAGTCGAAGGCTTCTTTTGAAAACAGTAGGTATAGCACCGATCGCCGTGTGACGGTTGTAGCGTCAGCTTTTGTTGATAAAAATGGTGGGGTAGCACCAACTTTGTGCGACGGTTATAGCATCGGCTTTTGCTGATGAAAATGATGAGGGTAGCACCGACTTTGGGCCTTCTTCTCCAAGCTTTCTTTTTCGTGCGAGGAGTCGATGCCATTGTTAAAGACAACAGGGTATTGTCGGCTTCGATCTTCTCCTCCGGCCTTTGCTTTTGACATCTTTGAAGTTGATGAAGATTGTTGGAGACATCAGGGTGATGACGACTCTGGGCCTTCTTCTCCATGCTTTCTTCTTTGGGCGAGGAGTTGAAGGTTTGATCTTCGAGTGCAAGGCCTTCGCTTTCATGAGGACTTTAATGGGCAACTCTGCTTTGTTGGGGATGTGCCTTCTCGTTCCTCGTGAAGCCTTCGGTCTTCAAGCGTTGGAGCTCCCTTTTTGGAGAGCCTTCTTGTCTTCAGCTTTCGACCCTTGATGCCTTCCCTCACCTCTTCTATTTATAGGCAAAGGGGGGAGGTTGGGAGAGATATGGCTGCGATTTTTTGATTCAATCCAATATCTCTTCCTATAACCATCAAAATATTATTTTTTCTTTTTGGAAAAAAAATTTTGATCCCTTTCTTTATTTTGTGGGGATGGTTATGGGCTTGTTACGGCTTGATCTTTGATGATAAGTTATCATATCTTTGCACTTTCGGATTGATGGTGATACGATGTCATATTGTCCGTCGGATCGAGGGTTTGTCGCGGATCTACGGTTGCGTAGACGTCCGCGTCACCTCCCCTCGTATCGAGGTAGTTATGATTTTTTTTCTTTTTATTTTTTTTATTTCCCTCCTATGACCGGCCACACCTCCATATAGGGAGGGGGCACGGTTTTCAAAGAAAGGGGCTGGTGGGCCCCCCTTTTTGTGTTCGAGTTGCGGGTCCGATGGGGCCCGTTTGTGTAAGTAGGGTCCGTTTCATATGCGGGCCGTTGTATGCGGGGCAAGTTTCGCATACAGACCATTGTGTGCAACCGTGTTCGCTTGAGGGCCTTTGTGTGCGGGCCAAGTTTTGTATGTGGGCTGGGTTCGATCCATGGGCTAATTTCGGTGCCCGTAAGGTCCTTTGCCAACCGCTTTTGATGACATATTTTTTTTAAATACCAAAAATACCCAGGGGATTTTCCTACATTAATAGTATATGATTCAGGAAAATATTTTTTTTTTACGAGAATAGTGGCATGGGTTATTTTGATGGGAATAGTGGCACGAGTTGCTACAGTGATTTTCGTCATGACTTCTAAAAAGAATTTATAGCAATAATACTCAATTTATACCTGCTACAATGATTTTTACTGAGGCTGTTTATACACTTCCTACAGTGAAATCATTATAACAATAATACTCAATTATATACAAATAATACTCAATTAAATTAAATATTTTTTTTCGTATATTTGAGTATCATTTTAAACCATTATAGGGATTTTGAGTACCTTTTTGTATAGGTGAGTATAGGTGTGGCTATCGGTCAGGTTCAGGTCGGACCCTACCTCTACCTATACCCATTCGGGTATCGTAGGCTCCATACCTAACCCATACCCATTCGGGTAGAAGAGAGTCGATACCTGATCCATACCCAATCGGGTTTCGGGTATGAACTGGGTATAATTTTGATTCTTTTCTGTCATCATATATGCTATTACTTAAGGGGGGAAAAATTGATCAAAGTATCACAATGCAATCTTAAGAATCACTTTTGGTTTCTTATTATAGTGGTTTTAGTCGAGTATAAGTTTGGGAGGGATATAAGCGATTAGAATATGGGTATATGACAATGAGTTTTGAGTTAAACTATATTATATAGTATACACAAGTTAAAGGGGCAGTCGGGTTTCGGGTATAGGTCTTGAGGTACCCAAATCTGTACCCAAAAGTCAATCGGGTAGAGTTTCTATACCCATACCCTAACCAAATCATGTTTCGGATACAAAATTTGTACCCATACCCGTTGTTTCTGGTCAGGTAAGGGTCAGTTTTTTGGGTTTCAGAGTCCATTGCCACCCCTGGGTGTATACCATTTAAATTGATAGTCAATTGTATGAAAATGATACTCAATGCTACAATGATTTCATTGTAAAGAATTGAATATCACTTTTTTACAATTGAGTATCATTTTAAATAAATATAGTAGCTATAGTGAAATCACTGTTGTACTACAGTGAAATTACTCAATTATATGAAATTATATTCAGCGCTTCAGTGATTTCAAAATAGAAAATTAAGTACTATTTGTATAAAATTGAGTATCATTGCTACAGTGATTTCACTGTAGCAAAGTTGTTTTTAGAAGTGTTCATCTGTGATCACACCAGTATCTTTAACCGAATTATTTATAGTTAATAGGGTTAAATACCAATATCATCCTCAGGGATTGTGATTGTGTAACTTGGGTCTAATTCTAAGGATTAAAGTAATTAGACAAGAAAAGTTGTGTGGTAATTTGCAAATTAAATAAAACTAATATTAAGCGATTTAAATTAAAGAGGGAATTCAAGTAGAGAGAATCTCGAATGGAGAATCCACCGCTAGCTATGAACTAGTCTATTTATGCCAGTTAGGGTTTGTTAATTCCAATGAAGTATTTTGATCTGTTACGATTGGAAATCATAACGGAATCTAAACGAGGGTTATTACCTTCAATGGCATGAATTATCTTTGGTCAGTATGATCCATACTTTGGGGTTATGGATTATCTCCCCTTAGTATAACTCATATCATAGAAGGATAATAAATCGATAAAAAATATCTTATCATTACGCACATGTCATGCGCCATCTTTAGTTTAGCACAGTCTAACTTTTTAGGACACGGACCATCTTCCTAAGCATGGCGTATCTCTTACGAGGTGGTAAGGAACATTTAAAAACAAAGCGATACAAAGATAAGATCTATTCAATTAGAAATATCATTGTCAAGCTAATCTTTAATTGAAGTCACAAAACCCTAAAAGTACATAAATAGAACTAGAACAAAGTTAGGGCTTCATCGAAGCCCTAGAAGGAGTTTAGCCTCTCACGGTGGGGGTGACGGCGAAGGTGTTGATGAGGGATGACAAACGATCCATGGTAGCTCCTCTTCTTCTTTCTCAATCTTTCTCTCAATGATGATGATTTTCGAAGCCAAAAGTGGATGTGTTTCTTCAAGGGAAACACATATATATATGCTCCTGAGAAAATATGAGTTATAGTTTTCTCATAGGTGTTCTTGACCAATATCCGATCTAGGGTATAGAGATGCTCAGATGGTCATGAAAGATCGATCGACATTTAAGCCCGAATGATCGGTCATATCAATGTTACTGTCTGCAGAGAGGGTTGCAACCGATCGATCAGGCCTCACCGTCGATCAATCGGTCACTCCAATTTCTCTATCTGTGGGGGACTGCACGCGGAGGTTGCCTTTGCAGATTATTCTTTCTTATGGTTGCCCTTAGTTTTCTTCCTTGTTATGCTTCATTTGATGATGTTTATGGCTTTTTTTCCTGCCAATCATGAAAATACAATTAATCAGATATTTTAATACAAAAGTATCATAATTCGGTACATAATTAGGGGTATGGATACGATGTGTTTATGCACCGATCATACCCCCAAACTAAAACCTTACTCGTCCTCGAGTACGATCGAAGTCGAGAGAAATAAGATTTTATCACTGAGGATGTATAATGGTATGGAGATGTGCAGGTCAGTGTCATACAAAATTGTATGATCATCATTTGTTTGGAGAAACAAATTTAATCTTAGTAAATTGTGTCGAAGCAGAAAGTTCCCAAACCTTATGCATCATTCATTCTAAAATCAGATTATCTTTGGATGATCATACATGTATAGTGAAAGACCTAGCTGTGTGATATTAGACTACTATCATACCAATAACTGCAGGTATTATAGAGGATTCCTTGATTTTCAAATAAAATAGTGAACGTACCAGATTCACAATTACACAAGAATATATTTATGTTGAATATACAAAATATATTATCTTTTATTATTATTATAGGAGCCTGTGCAATGTTCAACCCCCTTAAGCTTTTTGCACAACCTATTTACTGAGTTTTTAGATCAATGACTCCTTAACCAAATGACTTTAGGACATTGGGTGTGGAGACAACCCTAAGGACCTACTGGCTCGGGCTACAAAGGCTATAAGGTCAGACTAGACTACCTGCCTTTATCACTTTGACTTTAACATGGTTTGACACGAAACTCCAACTGGTTAGGTCAGATGTCCCGGTTACTAGGTACGTGGTGGTCTTGACTTATAGGTTACTTTATCTTAACTTCTCACTGTTTGACGCAAAACTCTGGTTAGGTCGGATGCCCCGATTACTATGTGATAATTAAGATAACGTTTTTATTCATAGAAGCTAAGCATACTTTATATATATATATATATATATATATATATATATATATATATATATATATATATATATATATATATATATATATATATATATATATATATATATATATATATATAGGGGAGGGATACTCTTACTCATGGCCTCTTACTCATATAGTTCCCTATGATCCGAGCCATCCATTAGATCCCGACATATGGTTCGGATTAGATGGGGAGTTAAAGCAATGATGTCCGCATTAAATACCCGTATTAAAAACCCGTATTAAAAGCCCATATTTAATGCAGACACCATTGCTATAACTCCCCATCTAATTCAAACCGTACGTAGGGATCTAATGGACGGCCCGGATCATAGGTAATTATATGAGTAAGAGGTCATGAGTAAGAGTATCCCTCCCCATATATATATATATATATATATATATATATATATATATATATATATATATATATATATATATATATATATATATATATATATATATATATATATATATATATATATATATATATATATATATATATATATATATATATATATATATATATATAGGCGTGTTACGTTGCACTGTGCGCTGCCCCGACTGGGAAATGCGCTGCGCGATTTCCAGCCGTCCGATCGCACGGATCGGCTGCAAACCCGTGAGAAAAGCCCCGCCCGTCTGATTCCCTGAGCCGCGCCGTCTGATCCCGTGCAGCGCTTCCCCGCCCGGTCGTCTGATGGTTCGGCTGGATTCCCGACCGTCTGATGCCGTGCAATACACCCCCGCCCGGCATATTTTTGTCGGTTCGATTCCCATCCGTTGGATCGATGGGAATCGAACAGTCAACTATGATTTTCGCTATTACTGTAGCGGCTACAGTAACAGCAAAATCCATTTTTGCCCGTTCGATTCCCATCGATCCAACGGATGGGAATCGAATTGATTCCCATCCGTTTGATCGATGGGAATCGAACGGCAAAAAATGAATTTCGCTGTTACTGTAGCCGCTATAGTAACAACGAAAATCAAATTTGGCCGTTCGATTCCCATCGATCCAACGGATGGGAATCGAACCGATAAATATATGCCGATCGGTGGTGCATTGCATGGTATCAGACGGCCAGGAATCTAACTATGGGTGCAAATTTTGGCAAGAAGTCTGCAAACAGCGGGACCCACCGGTCCTGCCTAGTGGGCCCCCGAAGACAACAGCGGGACCCACCAGCCATGCCTGGTGGGCCCCCAAAGACCACAGCGGGATCCACCGGCCCTGCCTGGTGGGCCCCCGAAGACAACAGCGGGACCCACCGGCCCTGCCTGGTGGGCCCCCGAGTATCACAGCGGGACCCACCGGCCCTGCCTGGTGGGCCCCCGAAGACTACCGAGGGACCCACTGGCCCTGCCCGGTGGGCCCATGAAGGCTTCCGAGGGACCCACTAGCCTTGCCTGGTGGGCCCCCGAAGACAACAGCGGGACCCACCGGCCCTTCCTGGTGGGCCCCCGAGTACCATAGCGGGACCCACCAACTTTACCTGGAGGATCCCCAGATGCTGCAGCAGAAACCGCTATTTAACACCAGAGAATCCTATAAATAGCAGAGCCTTCGAATGAAAGAGGGATCCGATTTCAAATCCAGAGAGAAAATCCAGAGAGAAAATCTAGAAAGGAAGATCAGTGCCATCATCATCTGATATCTGATTTCAGAAATCAGAGATCTGGAAGTTCCAACCCTCTCAACCTTCAACTCTCCTCGATCTTCTTCTTATCCTCGAAGAGATCATAGAGATTTCAGTGACACTCGGCCTGTCGAGGTCACTTTAATCAAAGTGTTAGTGAATTCGGGTTGCTCCCTATAGCACGGAGACATAGGCTTCGGCTGAACTCCGAGATCACATCTCTCGTGTCCAATTTTCTCTGTTTGTATCTTGTGATCTCCTATTCCAAACGACAGATCAAACAACGCTCTTCAACTTCAACTTCAATTGACTGGTGAGGCGAGGTCTTCGGGTCGGCACGAAGATTTTCCTCCACAGTTTGGCGCCGTCTGTGGGATCCGAAAGAGAAGTCAAGCTCTCTCCACTACTATCAGATCGGTTGAGCATACAACCAATCTTCATAGCCAAACTTCCTCGCCTCCTCGGTTGATCGGACAATTGATCGGACGTCGGCACTCTTGTTGCACCCTTCGCTCTCTGAATGGCGAAAACTAAGCACCAGGGTCAACCAGAAGGAAGTAACACTCAACAACAAGCTCGTCCTGAGACTCGATCAATGAGTCAAAGGCTTAATTTCGGACAGCCCCTTGTTGTTCCTGAGATGGGGGTTCGCTCAGGGAGTGGAAGATCTGTCGATCGACCTATCGCCCATCCCGCACGACAGTCGATCGGGCAAACTGCCCCTGCTCCTGCTGAAGACCCTCCATCGACCTACCAAATCTCTGCAGTCGACTTCCAACTGCTCCAATTGGCGAAGCAAAACGCCACCCTCACCGTTGAGAGGGATGCTCTTAAGAAGGCAGCCTCCGAGGCTGGAATCGCCCTTCCTATCCCCTCTGCAAGTGAGAGGGTTGATCTTCCACGACACTCAATCCACTCCGAGCAACGGAGGTCAATGGGCACTACTGTCCTCGATAGGATTCGACGCGAACCAACTCCCTCTGCTGCCCCATGAAAGCAGAGTGTTTGGGATCGCCTCGACGATGAGTCCTCCCAATCATCTTCTGGTCGTAACTGCGATAGGAAGGCTCCTTCAAAGCTCAACATACCAAGGAGGCACCAAATGAAAGGCGCTCCTTCGAAGAGTCGAGTTTCCCCACCTATTCCACTTCAACATGGACTTGGATCGGACCTTCGACACCGACTTCAATCGGCAAATACTTCAATGCCTGAGCAAGACCTTGCGATCTTGCCTCTTGACCCACCTCTAGGTCGAGGACACGGTCGTAGGGACGGGTACTCCTCTGCCGGGCCTCTACATCGAAGCCTCTTCGAGTCAACTTTTCCGAGGGGATGGAGAACTCCTATCCTCCCCAAATTCAACTGCATCAAAGGAGATCCGACTCTCCATATCCTTGCCTTTAAGCAAGCTTTGACACCGCACAAAGAAGAGAACAACGTGCTTTGTCGCACTTTTGCTGGAAGTCTCGATGAGCCATCACTGGACTGGTATCATAATCTCCGAGCTGGGTCCATCACCCAGTTCGGTGTTTTGGCTAACCTCTTTGTGCAGCACTATCAACTCAATCTGAAGCCAGAGAAGAAACTCGACTCCCTCTATCGGCTAAGGATGGGTGCTGATGAAACTCTCCGCAATTTACAAGGAGATTTCGCAACAAGCATGCTGCTCTCTCCGGAAGATATCTGGATGATGAAACCATCATGTTGGCTTTCCAGAACGCCCTCCGCTTCGATCTACACATCTACAATGACTTCATCCGCAATCCCCCTCCATCTCTGGGTGCTATGTTCGATCGAATCCAGAGGGAGATTGAAGTTGAAGATGATCAAGTTGCTCGCAAAGGGTGAGAAACAAAGCGAAGACCGGCGGAAAGAGAAGCTCCCAAGTACGCTGCTAGAGCCCACAATGCTGAAGCAGTAGCTCCTCTAACCAACAAGCGATCAAAGAATGACGGACGTCGGTCTCCAACGAAGACCACTTTCACTGAGTGGAATTTACCAGTCGAGCAGATACTCGACCGCATTCAACACGACGAGTACCTTCGAAGGCCCAATCCTCTTCAGCCAAACTCCAAATTCACAGCAGACAAAACGGTCTACTGCAAATTCCATCGAAGTCATGGCCACTCCACCGATCGGTGCTATCGGCTGAAGTTCCATCTTGAAGACTTATTTCGAGAAGGCCATCTTCAAGAGTTTGTCAAAGGCGGGCAAGATCAACGTCGAGCCTCTGCAAAAGGGAAAGAAGTGTGTTGGGTCCATCAAATCTCCTCCCACCGGCAACCTATCTCTGTGAATGCCAACGTCTTTGGTATTCATGGAACATTGCACAATCAAACTTTGACCGGGAAGGAAGTGGATCGGCAAGTTCGATGCATCTTCCACGTTCGTTCTGCTGCGAACAAGGAGGATACCTGGATCGAGAAGCCTATCGAAGGTTTGGCTTGGCCGTCCATTGTTTTCAACGACTCCGACCTCCAAGGAGTTCATACTCCACACCGAGACCCTCTGGTCTTGAAACTCCTCATCGATAGAAGCACCGTCAACCGGATCCTCATCGACACCGGGAGCTCCATCGACATTATGTTCTCGGATTGCTTCAAGCGTCTGGGACATAGATACTCAAGCCTCGACGTCATCCTGACCGTGATCACTGGCTTCAACGGTGAGCAAAGCATCACTGTGGGCGAATCGAGATTCACTCTAGACCTTAGTCGAGAGACTAGAGTCTCGGTGAGGTTTGCAATAGTCGAAGGAGTGTCTAGCTACAACGCCATCCTTGGGCGACCATTCCTCCACCAGATCAATGCCATCTCCTCTTCTTATCACCAACTACTCAAGTTTGCAATGGGAGAAGGCATCGTCTGCATTCGAGGCGATCAGCAAGCTGGAAGGTCTTGTGAGGCTGCTGCGGCTAAAACAGATCGAAAGATCAATATTGCTCCTCCAAAGCGGCCACGAGATGAAGCTGGTCCCTCTTCCAAATAGCAATCAAAGGAGATTCCGCTGACCGAACTGCCACCAATCGAATAGGAAGCATCACCTTCAATTGAAGAAATCATCCCGATCAATATCGGCAGCGGAGATCTCCAGCAACAAACTTTCATTGGTACCGGTCTTAGCGACGCAGAAGCGCAAGACATGGTATCCTTCCTTCAGTCCAACATCGATGTCTTCGCCTGGTGTTTTGAAGACATGCCTGGGATCAATCCAGATGACGCCTGCCACCGGCTCGCGATCAAAGAAGAAGTGAAGCCTGTCAAGCAAAAGCCACGCACCATTCGACCAGAGCTACAAGTTGTTGTTCAAGAAGATATCACCAAGCTACTCGCAGCAGGCTTCATCTGTGAAGTAGAGTACCCTACTTGGATCTCTAACATAGTTGTTGTTCCTAAAAAGAATGGGAAGGTCAGAGTCTGCATCGACTTCACCAATCTCAACAAAGCGTGTCCCAAAGACCCATTCCCCATGCCAAGGATTGATAGACTCGTCGATGCCACTGCTGGCCATGAGCTATTGTCTTTCATGGATGGGTACTCTAGATACAATCAAATTCCACTTCATCCGGATGATCAAGAGAAGACATGTTTTGTGACTAGCCGAGGTCTCTACTGCTACAATGTAATGCCATTCGGCCTCAAAAACGCTGGATCCACCTATCAAAGGTTAGTCACAAAGATGTTTGAAGATCAGATCGGTCGCAACATCGAAGTCTACGTCGATAATCTCCTCACCAAGAGTTCCACTCGAGGGAAACATCTATCCGATCTGGCAGAAACCTTTCAAGTCCTCCGAAAGTATCGCATGAAGCTCAATCCAGCCAAGTGTGCCTTTGGAGTTCAATCGGGCAAATTCCTGGGTCATCTTGTGACCAAGAGGGGCATTGAAGCCAATCCCAATCAAATTCGAGCCATCCTCGACATGCCATCGCCTACCAATCGGAAGGAAGTGCAACGCCTCACTGGAAGACTTGCTGCCCTCAATCGATTCATCTCAAAGTCCTCCGACAAGTGTAAGCCTCTTTTCGACAAGCTGCGAAAGGCAGATACATCGGGATGGAGTCCTGTTTGTGAAGTAGCTTTTCAAGGCATCAAGAAATATCTGGTGCAAGCTCCTATCCTGACTGCTTCCCTTCCAAAAGAAGACTTGTGGCTCTATCTCGCCATGACCGATCAAGCAATCAGTGCGGTCCTAGTCAGTAGAAGAAATGGCATCGAGCACCCAGTCTATTATATCAGCCATACTCTTCTTCCAGCTGAGACTCGTTACTCAAAAACTGAGAAGGTCATTCTGGCTTTACTCACTGCATCACGTCGCCTTCAACCTTACTTCGTCTCCCACCAGATCACTGTCATTTCAGAACACCCACTCAAAGATATTGTTGACAAAGCTGGTCGAGTTGGTCGAATGACCAAATGGGTGATCGAAATGAGTGCCTTGGGGATTCAGTTCGAATCTCGCACTTCCATCAAAGGTCAAGCTGTTGCTGATTTTCTAGCTGACTTTCCAGTTGAAGACCCCATCACTTGGGAAGAAGATGTCGACATGCGCTTGGAAGATGAGGATAATCCTCCAATCAATCTTGCAACAAAAATTGATCCAAATCTCGAAGCTATTGCTGCAACTCCTCCATAGAAGCTTTACACTGATGGAGCTTCAAGTGCGATCGGTTCGAGAACTGGGATAGTCTTGGTATCCCCCGAACTTGATCATCTGCAGAAGGCCACTCTTCTCGGATTCAATGCCACCAACAACGAAGCTGAATATGAAGCACTCATTTATGGACTCGAAATGGCAAAATCCCTGGGAGTAAATCAAATCATCGCCTACAGCGATTCCCAGCTGATCATAAGGCAAATCAATGGAGAGTATACAGCTCGAGAAGAAAGAATGCAACTCTATTTGGCCTTAGTACGACGTCTCCAATAACGTTTTACTAATGCCGAATTCATTCAAATCCCAAGAGCAGAAAACCGAGAGGCAGATGCCTTAGCCAATGCTGCCTCAGTTCTCGGAGACTCACTCGGGGAAAGGCAAATACAGATCGATTATCAAGAGGTGCCAAAGACCATCCCCGATCAACAGATCCATGCCACTACAAAGAGATCTGGGGGTGGAGATCAATTGATGTTGAACCTTACTACTGTAAATGAAATTGAAGATTGGAGACAGTCAATTTTTGACTTCTTCAAATATGGCAAAGTACTAGAAGATCCCAATCAAGCCCGAAGACTTCAAAGGAAACTTCCTTGCTATACTATTCAAGGAGAAGATCTATATTTCAAATCTCACAACGGGATGTTACTCAAGTGCCTTGGTCCCGAGCAAGCACAAACAATCCTAATTGATATCCACTCTGGAGCTTGTGGGAATCATTCGGGAGGAAGATCTCTTGAAGCCAAGACGAAGCTACAAGGATACTACTGGCCAACAATGGCAAGGGATGCTCAGCAAGTTGTTCAAAGATGCGAGCCATGCCAACGACACGCTCGAGCAATTCATCTCCCTGCAGATGAACTCCATCAACTATCAAGTCCCTGGCCTTTCCATCAATGGGGGTTGGATTTCTTGGGTCCATTCCCACCAACTCCGAGCAAGAAAAAGTATCTACTGCTGGCCACGGATTACTTCACCAAATGGGTTGAAGCTGTGCCACTCTTCCGAGAGACCGATGATGAAGTGATCAAATTCATCCGACACAATATCTTCTCAAGGTTTGGTACACCTCAAGTTCTTGTTGCTGACAATGGAGCTCAATTTGACTCTGACAAGTTTCGAGAGTTCTGCCTGAATAACGGGATCAAACTCTTCTATTCAACTCCAAGATATCCTCAATGCAATAGTCAAGCTGAAGCCTCCAATAGAGCTATTCTTGGTATACTCAAGAAGAAACTCAATGACAAGAAAGGATTATGGGAACAAGTCCTACCTGAAGTTCTCTGGGGATATCGCACAACTCCGAGAAGATCCACAGGGTTCTCTCCTTTCCGTCTGACATATGGATCGGAAGCAGTACTCCCAACAGAAAACATATCAAATACTCTGAAGACCAGGACAGTTGAAGAAGGAATCAACGAAGAGCTTCGGATCAATGATCTAGACTTCTCTGAAGAACTACGAGACCAAGCCTCTCTTCGTGTGGCCAAGTATCAGCAGAAGATCAAACAAGCCTGTGATGAGAAAGTCTACAAACGGCAATTCCCAATCGGCAGTCTAGTCTTTAGAGCGGTCTTCTACAACACGAAGGAACATAGCAGTGGGAAGCTTGCTCCCAACTGGGAAGGTCCATATATTATCGAATCAGTTGGAGGCAAAGGCTCTTATCGACTGATCTCACCAGAAGGAGATAGATTGCCACGAGCTTGGAATTCTAGGCACCTCAAACTGTTCTATCCATGATGTAAATTCCATGATGAATAAAGTTCTCTTTCAAATATTCAAATATGCAAGTGTTCAGTTTTTCAATTCAAGTTCTGAAGCAGTTTCAAATTTATCCATATTCAAGTTACCAAGTCTTTTAACAAGTTTGGGTGTTAGAGTTACGACTCAACCCTTTACTGACAAATGTTAAACTGACCTTCAATTTCAATATTCAATTTCAATCAAATTCAATATCGTCTAACAAGTTTGGGTGCTTGAGTTGTGACTCGACCCCTCACATACAAATGTTAACGATTTCAAGTTATGGCTACAACAACCTTCAATTTTCGAGTTACATAACAAGTTTGGGTCATCAAGTTGCGACTCGACCCCTTACATTCAAATGTTTGTATCTATTTAACATTCCAATACCATCCAGAATACAACATTCAAAAACATTCAACATGGGAGATCCGACTTTCAAACATCAAAAAGATCTTTTGATTATCAAAATTTGCCAGGTACAATGTTGAGCTGCTACATGTCAAAAGTTTACAAGTATAAACAACAAAGAAAAAAGGTAGAAATACATCAGGGCTTGGCTACGCTTGGAGCGCGCGACCTCTCTCCTTCAGATTCGCCACGAGCCTTGCTCGCAGCCGAAGATTTAGAAGATCGGACACTGCTGGCATGTACCCTGAGTGCCTCTGCCGATTTCTCGATCATTTTCCTGTAGCTCTTGCATTCAGACAGCGCATGCTCCAGTTCCTTCTTGGAAGTCTCCTCTCTGGCAATAAAGGTAGCATGCTGGGCAGCAAGTCGTTCTTTCAACTCCTTGATCTCGGTTGCACGATCATAGGACACGTTCTCAACCTTGATGAGCCGATTCTTCAAGGATTCAAGTTCGTGACTCTGTGCCTCGCAACGGTTCTGCAACCCCTTGCTCTCCTGCTTCTCTTTGCGAAGATCCTCGATCTTGGCCTTGAGAGAATTTTTCTTCGAAGTCAAAAGATCCCTCAGCTTATCCCTCTCTTCGTGGGCAGCCACCAGATCAGCTTTCAAACGGGACACCTCAGATGCGGCCTCCCGTTCTCCTGCCCTCCTGGAAAGTTTGCTTGCAATTCTCAAAACTGCTGAGTTCTACAGATGGACAAAGAGTTAGAATTATTCTGAAGATACAATGCTAATAGTTGATCAAGCAGATGCACATACCACTACTTCAAGTCGATCGATGGCTTCGTCAAAAGTAGCATCCGAAAGGTTGCAAAGCTTCTGGATCACACCAGTAGGATGGTTGATATCAACATCACCTAAGTTCTTTATCTTCTGAGTCAAGCCAACAGGCGTACCTGCAATCAACATCAAAGTTCAAAGAGTTAAAGCGAATTCAAACTTCAAAGGCTAGGCAATCGAGATAGAGATTAGTACAATTACCTGAGACGTCGACCAGAGGTGCTTTTCCCTTCCCACGGTCGGAGCTCTTACCCCGAGGGGTCGATTTCTCCTTGGTGGGAATTGGTTCCGACTGGGGTTGGGGAGCCTCATCACCTACACGGCTCTCCCTCTCCATGTGAACAGGAGAAGGAGTACCCTGGGGAAGTGAGACTCCCCCTTCATCCTGGTGCTCGCCTGGCTGATCAAGTCCCGCCATGAGGGCAGCCACTTCCTCAGCCAGAGAGCGCAAGGGGGGTGGAGGTTGCTCAACCTCCAAACCCCCACTTGCAGTCGGGCCTTCAAGACGAGGCACCTCTGGGGGTATCTGGTCGAGGGGCGTAGGGTTGCTTCCAACCCCACCGCTCCTCGACAACTTTATCTTGAAGCGCATCGGGTTCTTCAAATCTTCAAAATGGTAGACGGGCTGGGCCTTCTTGCCGTCGCCCTCCACATCCATAACACCCTCCATCTTACGGGCTTTAGCCTCGTCGATGAGGATTGGTTGTGAGTCCTCGTCAGCACCACCAGTGGGGGTGGGAGGATTTTCTTCCTAACCACCCCCATGTCCTTCAGCACCACCAGTGGGGGTGGGAGGAATTTCTTCCTCGCCACCCCCATGTCCTTTGCCCCCATCTTCTTCATCATCTTCATCATCTCCATCATCTTCGTCATCGTCGTTGTCGTCGCCACCCTCATCCTCTTCACCTCCATCTTCCTCTTCTCTCTCTATTTCCTCTTCTTCTTCTTCCCCCTTTTCCTCTTCCTTTTTCTTCTCCTCCTTCTCAACTAGAACTTTCCTCTTCTTCTTTGCCTGGACTTGGCGAGGTATCACCAATTTCTCCTCCGTGGGCAAGCTGCGCCTGGCTCCGTAAGCCTTCTTCTCAATCCGAATTTTTTTAACAATTTTGCCGGATTGAGGGTCCTCCTCATAATCAGAGTAGATGATCTCGTTATCTTCATAGCGGGTCTTCGATCGATGGAGGAGGTTGGCCTTGCCGTGTCGAACCGGGCAATTCGAGAATTGCTTCCAAGATCGAGTCCCGCATGTTAGTTCCAAAAAGAGATTGTCAACAGCCCCCACTCGTTCCGAAGGCCACGCGAAAGCTCCTCCTGCACTGTACATATCTACCTCTTCGTGCACCTTGTATCGGGGAACCTCAGGTACCGACAGAGGAGTCCAGGCACCAGACACCGATAGCGGCCAGTCGGTATAAAGTTTGTCGGAGCCGATGGTGTCAACGATCGGACGAAGGGCGGAGACACCAGTCAGATTGTAGAATGGGTTGTCTTTTCTCCAAGCCCATCGATAGTGATAGAAGAAATACCCTAGTTCGATCCGGGCTTCTTCACCTTCAGGGAGGCTGGAGTAACATTCCCTGAGTTCCTTCTGGAAGTCCGACTCTACGCGGCAGAATGCGTAGATGATCCTCCAGGCATTCCCAGTTACCTGCCCGGGGCAAAGACCGGAGGTGTTCAGTAACCTCGCGGTGAAGGGTGGCAGTGGAAGGCGCAGTCCACAGTTGAGCTGGCCAATCGTGACAATGGTTCCCATCACCTGCTCCTTGCTCGCGTACGAGACGAAGATTGTCCGCCTGTCGATGCCAAAAGCGGATAGAACTTCCGGAAGCGCTGGGCGAGCCTTTCCCTCTGTGAAACATGCCAGCAACTTCTGCAGCTTCTCCCTCTTCACGTTTGTAAGTTTGCCACCGATGTTATATCCAAACTCCGGTTCCGCCGACAGAGGCAGCTGCGGGCAGAGAACGAATCTCGCTTTGGGGATATGCTCCGGACGAGAGGGTGCAGAAGCGAACCCCACTCCTTGGTGCCTCTTACCCAATTGGCCAAGCTCGATCAACTCGGCCCTGCCTTTGCCACGGCCCTTCGATACAGACGTTTCTTCAGCGATTTCCTTCCCCTTTCTCTTGGATGGAACTGCACTCTTCTTCGAACTACCCGAAGACGCCATTTGACCGATCGAAAGGACAGAGAAACAAAGAACGAGAGATTGAAAGCAAAGGCTCTGGACTTCAAAAATTTTCAGAAAGCGTGAGGCGAAAATGACAGCCAAAGAAGCTTAAGTATCCTGAGGGAATTAATCGCAGAAATCGAGATGACACGTGTCATCACTATATCAAATCGCGTGTTTTTGCAGGTACACGTGGCATCTATCCGTAGCAGGCGCAAAACCAGGCGAACCGTCGGACCAGATGAAGCGTCAGACCGGCCGGTCCACGTAAACCAACGGTCCAAGCATACCACCGGTCCGAGTAAACCGGACCGCCGGTTCAAAACTGCATTCAGGCAAACCGAGGATTCAAAGAAGAAAAAATCGAACTCCATCAATATTCAAGACTCTGCCGAAAATCAAAGGAGGAGAACAAGCCATACCACTTCCTCAAAAATACAGGTTCAACACTTAGACCTTGACCGGCTGATTTTAGCCGATCGGTCAAACTTGACCGATCGGTCAAAATCAACCGATCAGTCGATTTTCTACTGGATCAGGCAAAAAACTTGTGTTTTTTGCCGATCACCCAAACCTTGACCGGCTGATTTTAACCGATCGGTCAAACTTGACCGATCGGTCAAAATCAACCGATCGGTCGATTTTCTACTGGATCTAGCAAAAAACTTGTGCTTTTTGCCGATCACCCAAATCTTGACCGGCTGATTTTAACGATCGGTCAAACTTGACCGATCGGTCAAAATCAACCGATCGGTCGATTTTTTATTAGATCAGGCAAAAAACTTGTGTTTTTTGCCGATCACCCAAACCTTGACCGGCTGATTTTAACCGATCGGTCAAACTTGACCGATCGGTCAAAATCAACCGATCGGTCGATTTTCTACTGGATCTGGCAAAAAACTTGTGCTTTTTGCCGATCACCCAAATCTTGACCGGCTGATTTTAACCGATCGGTCAAACTTGACCGATCGGTCAAAATCAACCGATCGGTCGATTTTCTACTAGATCTGGCAAAAAACTTGTGTTTTTTGCCGATCACCCGAACCTTGACCGGCTGATTTTAACCGATCGGTCAAACTTGACCGATCGGTCAAAATCAACCGATCGATCGATTTTCTACTGGATCTGGCAAAAAACTTGTGTTTTTTGCCGATCACCCAAATCTTGACC